>CXYZ01007961.1:862637-880793 GCA_900006705.1 Sonneratia caseolaris
ACGCGGTGGGCCCATGACAGCTTGATCCCTCTGACAACTCACGTTACATTACCACATCTCCTTTAATTTTTAAAAAAAGTTTTTTTTAAAAATCTTCCGGACCCACAATTTCTTTGAAAAGGATAAGAAAAATAAAAATAAATCCAACGACGCAGAGGACCCCGACACGTCGGCGACGTACTCATGTGGGGCCCACGCCGGTCCCATCTCTTCCATTCGGTTATAACAGTGCCAAGGGATGAGGAAAAACACGAGACGCAGAAGGAGTCATCAGACAGACAACGACGCGTTACTATGCGACAGGCGTGGAGCTGACCCTAGCCCTCTGCCTGGCTGCACTAGCCTCAGACTGTAGCCTCGCTGTTGCTCGGGTCCAAAATTACTGCTCAGCCCCTGTTCCCTCACTAAAATATCCGAATCGCCAAATACCCTCTTTTTTTTTATCCTTCTTTTTCCTTTGCTCTTTTTTTTTTTAATAAAAATTATTTGTGGGGGGGTGGGGGAAGAAAACAAATCTGAGAGAGAGTGTGGGATGGATGAATCATTCGAGTAAGCGATCTTCTCTTCTCCTAGACGGCCCGGGCCACCATGAACGATGCAGAGGACAGTGATGGGATGTTCTCGATGTGAGGGGCCCACCCCCACCCCAACCCCCTGTGGTGGTCTCGTCCCTGTTTATTGTCACCGTCGCATTCGAGACGAAGTGCTGCAAATTTGACATACACGGACGAGCTTTTCGGGTAGAAGAAAATGGGTAAAGGCAAAGGGACCTCTGCATTTACGGGCACCTGAGATCAAGCGAGGGAAGAAGAAGAAGAAGAAGAAGAAGAAGAAGAAGGAATAATCATTTCCGAGTAAATTGGGGGCAATTACTATTTATATAAGAATTATACAATCCAGGGAAATTAAAAAGCATTTTTTTCTCTTCTTTTTTTTTTAAATGAGTTAAATTAGGGAGTACCTCAGATAGATATTGTGTGGCATGTGATTTGCTTGGTGGGGGTTGAACTTGGAGGTAAGAAGACGATTCTTGGCACCCTCCCTATACATATATAATGATTACCGATGATGAAATTTTTTATTCTTATTTTTTTGGGGATTTATTATTTTTTTTTGTGAGGATATATATTTAATCTTTAATTTTTAATTGAAAGGTGTCATGGAACACTATAAACAGGACGACACCCACTTTAAAAGAATAATAAATTACAGAAGAAAATCTTGCGGCCATTGCTTTTGTGGGGAGTTCTCTTTTTGAGCATATCTTCTTATGCCCTTCTCACTTGGTACATGAATCTCCATCCTTCTCCAAGCTTCCATGGGAGAAGAGGGGCACATGGATCTATATATATATATATATATTTCATTACATAAAATATTTATCAACTTATAATAGAATAAAAAAATATAAAAAATTTTACTATGAAGATTAAGCCTATAATTTATTAATTATTAAACATATGTATACATATTTAATTTTAAAAATAATTATAAATTTAAAGTGAGGTGGTTTATATATATATATATATATATATATGAGAAACTTGTGACATGTGCGTATATGAAATGAGACATTAATTGTATGTCGGTTTCTGCGGAGGATCTCTCCCATGACTCCAATCCCTGGTGGTCCAATTTCATTAATTACTGGAAGTAATGTGGTGCACACGTGTCCCCTTGTACGCATACCTAACAAAATTCCTTCCTGATACCGATAAATGAGCCGGCCCCCCTTGGCATGGACCGGACTTAGAGAGCTAAAAAAAAAATCCACGAATTCGCCGGGTCTAGGGATACTAAACCGTTTCGCACGTAGACAAGAGAACGTGGGTGCGTGGCTCCTGTTTCCTGTCAGTAGAGTAGATACGCAAGGAGCTCGACTGAAACCGAATGGTGTCAACTTAATTGGACTAATGAATGCTTGTAATTATGCCGGACTAGCAAGCAGGTCAAGGCCGCTGTTCTCTTGTAGAAATAAGGAGAGAATCTGGCGATGAACCGACCGACCCAACAGTTGAACATTTGGGTTGCTCAGTGGACTTACTATTACGTATCAATCTGATGGAGTGCCCATGAAACTGAAGGGGGAGAAAACAAATGCGTACGGAATGTCATTTTTCCGTGCGACATTTTCTTCGGAAAGCACGTCCCTGCTGTTAAGGTTGCATCGGTTTCGGCGGAGTGCCAACCAACAGGTTGTGTACGGTGCAGATAACTGAGAGGAATAGGCAGTGTGAGAAGAGCCTCTTCATTTCCCAGGGACGAAACTAGCGGCATAAGCCCGAGCATTTTCGACCCACATGGTCGGACTGATTCTCAATAGGGCCCGTTTTGGTGACAACAGCCTGGATGAAGAACCCGAAGAGCATGCATGGCAAGCCATCCCATTCTTGATCTTTTTCCACCTTCAACTTTATGGATAAATGTGGTTTGGTTAGGAGTTGATTGGTTGTGATTTGATTATGTTGAGATATAATCAAATCCAAGGAGATTATGTCATGAAGGAAGATGAGTTATTATGCTTCATTTGGATGTGAATATATTTGATTCAAATGTCATCTCAGCAAGTCTAGTGTTGTTTCACGTTGACAATGAAGCAGAAGCCATCCATCATCAACAATTCTACAAGTGGGACAAGAATGTTTTTACAAGTGCAGTATACAGATGCATATAGCCCCCCCAAAAGAATGAAAAAACGACTATAGACACAATTCCGATTAACTAAATCGGTTTGACAGAGAGAAAATAGGTTATTTGGTCAAGTTTATAGATGGGTAACACGAGTCTTGTCCTGATCGAGCAATTGCCATGAGGTAAATCCAGATTAGAACGAGTTGATGAGGCGTTGGTGTTGACTAACAGAATGCCTGAACACCAATGGGCAGAACGATTTGCGTAGCGTAGACTAGGAGGATCGTGGAAGAAAAGGAGACGGCAAACGTAAAGAAACCCGGATTGGATGATAAGCTTGAAAGATACCCGTGGGACATCGTGGAGAGCAGGAATGGCCAAGCCCTGCGCAGAACCAGAGGAAGAATGGCAACTCCACAGCTCAGCATCCATTGGGTCCAGCTCAGCGGGAGACCCTCAGCTAAGCTCCGTCCAATCTGAACGATTATCACCTGCAACACCACAGTAGCCACAACGGACAGCAAGAACCAGTAGTGCCTGCAAAGGGCCTCTGCAAGCTCCTTCACTGTTCCAGTCTTGGTGGCTTCTACCCGATCCAGTACCTTGCACGAGGGAATCAATCAAGACATTATAAGCAAAAATATGAAATCAGAACTGGTTCAAACGCACATAATTATTGGATGCAAACGCACAGAATTGATTGAGAGGCTGATATATGATAAAACACCTGACAAAGGATGAAACTCGTGAACATAATGGTCTCATGTTCGCCGTCGCTCACTCTGAGAATGTGTTGTCCCCCGAATTGGAATGTAAGAAACACGAGTTGCTGCCACGAGACCTGAATGGCGATCTCTTTCCAGCCGTCTTTCTTTATAAAAGCCTCGGTCCTAGGATTGGGTATCTGGGGATCTGAGTCATTTGACTCTGCAATTCTCAATTTCATCCTCATCATTAGACCTCCCAAGAAGCACGTGATGGCACTCAGCCAGATCTGTTGTAATGGTGTTGATGCTGATTCACCCAAACAGACTGTCAGGACAAAGGTGAGAATGGACCAAGAGATCCAAGTGCAGAGCTGAAGCTGAGTGAAGGCCTGAATGATGCCATAGACGCGCCTCCCATTCTCCACAATCAGGACTACAGAAGCTATCCCTTCATTCAGGACTACGTCCGCATTCTCCTTAGCGAAATGGGTGCCCTTGTAAATGTCCGTGATCCCCAGATCGGCTTCCTTCATAGTGGAAATATCATCTGTGGATCCTCCAAGGAAAGCAACGACCTCGCCTTCCTTTTTTAACTCTCTGATGGAGTGGTGTCTCTCCCCAGGTTTAAGAAATATCTTCTCTTGTATCTCCGTAGCTTCATCCTCTCCTGACTCTGGAACTTCTCCAATTCCCAGTTCACAAGCCATGGATCTCAGTATCGACCGCTCTTCCTCAGATACCAGCGCAACACGTATTCCCTTGTCTCTCAATTTTGTCACTTGCATCTTAGTATCACCATGTATTACGAGTTTCACGCCCACTATAGCGAGCAAAGTCAATCCGTTCTCTGTGATTCCTTCCACATCCTTCTCCCTGCTAGCAAAAGCTATAGGTACCAGACCTCTCTCTTTCATACTCTTTATTACCTGCACGAACGTGTCCTTTCGTCCTTCAACGAAGAAGCATCTTACCCCCGCCTGATTAATGTAGTGGGAGCACATCTCCAGTATCAGTGAAGCAGCTCCTTTCCAATGCAAATACCTGATTCCCTCCTTGTTTTCAATCATCAGTGTTCCACGCGCTTTTCTTTCTTGCCTCAGCTGCTTAAAACGAAGAATTGTGTAACTCTTATTCCCACACTTAACATTTAGGCCCCATGTTGAGTTTGCCCAGTTGACGAGCACTCTGTTCCATGGAATTGCTGAAATTTCCGGTACAGTAGCTGAGACTACGATTGCCTGGTACAGAGAGTCCAGAACCGAGCCGTGAATTTCAGAATCACGTGTTATCTTCTCCTCCCCGATCCAAACCTCAGTTACTTCCACTTGATCACAGAACCTCCCGCTGGTTGTGTCCACAATAAGGCGTGTGGTGCACCCCATGGTCATGCAAGCCCAAAAGCTGTTAATCTTGGCAGGTACAGCATCTAGGCTCCAGTTAACAAGAGTTAGACTGATTGTGAGGAGAAATCCATGCTGCAATGAGAACACCATCAGTACAAGAGAAGAGGTCAAAACCGGAATGGGCCCTCGACGGAGTAGCAGCACCTCTGTGAACAAGTTCATTATTTGCTTCACTGAGACATCCCCCTTCAACTCAGGCATTTCTCCTCTAACACCATGTTTATGATGCAAAGCCTGCACAAGAGCCTGCGACAGAACAAAGAGTGTAAGGAGGAGAGGCAGTACTTCCGCGTACTTATGAGGCTTGCTCACATGATCTTCGAAAGGGGATGGCCTGGTCGGGTTGTGTGCACTCAGCTCCATATCCGGCAGAGCTTCTGTACCAGCTGTGGAAGTGACGAGCATGGTTCCAGTTCCAGATGTTACACGAGAACCCATGTAAGGAAATGACTCAGAATCATGATTGGTTTCACGGGGTGGAACACCGTCCAACACCAGGTCGATCTCATTCACAAGCAGGCCATCTGCTGGGACAATGCTTCCTCTCTCCAATCTGACTAGATCACCCTGCTTGACTCCGGAAATCTCCACAAATTGGTCCTTTCCACTTCTTGTGACTTTCACCCGAGAGTTGGTTGTCCTCATCAGCTCCCTCTCACGCTTTTTCGCTCGATAAAATTTGGCAGTTGAAGGAACAACGACAAGCAGGACAATAGCCGTAACTATAGCAGTTCCATCATACCATCCATGTTTGAAACCGTGACCGATGGAATCTGTCCAGAGAATCAAGACCATGAGGGAATCCACTTTACAGTCAATTCATAAGAAGGATTAATCAGTTGTAACCAACAGAGTTGTGTCGGAATACACTTCATTAATTAAGGGGAAGAGAAGGAATGGAGGGGACAGAATGGGCACAGTGGAGATAAAATCCCGGTGTTTGGATACCCGCCCTGACCAGGCACGACGGTGTCATCCCTAACTACAACACAGTTTCCTCGGTCACGATGAAGAAGATAGAGAAAAAAAGTCTCATCAGTAATATGAGAAGTGCTCTGTGTCCATTCTGATTATCTTGAAATATCCTTCACAAACACAAATTCGAGATCAGAAGAACGTGTGCTGGTTTCCCATTTTCTGGATAACAATCGCTACCCAAAATAGTGCATCAAGCAATTGGTTCGCCTCATTCATCAGAAGGAACAAAAGACAGACTCAATCGAAGTCTCTTATTCATGTTTGAAGGTAAATTGCAATTGGCATGGTATTGAAATTTTGGTAAATGATAAGAGGTAATAATAGAGTAATTGCACTACGCACAGTAGTATAGAATCCTTGTATTAATATTTTGTTTGTATTATAAGCCTAGATCTATCTAAATAACTAATTATTGAATGCCTAGTGATATACATAGAATGGGTATTTGTCATATTGAGTACGAATAGGTTAGATCTGAATTGGTCCCAACTTAGAAGATTAAATAAATTTACATGTGATCTGTTTATTAAACAAAGTTGAAAGTATTTAAACTTGAATATGATCCGTCTATGGCCGGATTAAACCAGACTTGACGTTCAACCTCGTATCATTACGATACGAGTTTGTAAACGGTGCTTGCATAAGCACACTATATGATTGAAATGGCCACGTCGGACAACATATCAATAACAACATAATTATCATGACAAAGATATAATAGACATAAAGTAACATGAAGCAATTAAGTAGGTTCGTCTACATTTGACTACATTTTCAATTCAATTATACATAACTGCAACTGGTACAAGAGTAGAAAAAAAATTTATTGTGCCATTGGTAGCAAACTTAAGGGATGAAATTGAGCTAACTTAGCATAGCATAGCATAGAGAATTTTAAGCAAAATTTATAGAACATTTCATAGGTTTTCCCGAGTTTAAAGAGGGCAATTTAGACAAATTTAAAATTCTACTTACTAATTCAGCACAAAAATTTCATTCTGTACCGACTTAAAAGTTTTTTAGAATGTTTTGTATCATTGGTGCAGTTAAGCTTACCATTATATATCTATGATGATAGTATCACAATTTTGATGGTTTGTATTAACGGATTTGTACTCTTTTGAAAAATTTCTAAAGTCTATCGTACCATTTGTATGATTAACCGCACCAATACACAATTAACAATGTTTAGCTTACTTGTTTCCAAACGGAGTAGAGGAGTTCAACCCACTTGTAGGTACAAATTTTCAACCTACTTTTGGTCACAACAAACGGGTTTGACGACATTATGATTTAACCAGAACCAATTACCAAGATCCATATAATGTATCATATTGAATTATGGGGCCATGTAAAGAGATTGTTGTTCTTGGCGCGCACAAAAAAGGGGGGGCTGGAAAACTCCCTGAGACAAATCCATCCGAGATCTCACGGAAATCAAAGATAACAACATCAGTTCGTTCATGCGTGTTTGATTGTAGTAGCAATCGATGGATCAGGGTATTTCATTTACCCGAGTTCAGGAATCCTTATGGCCGGCACGATGTAAGCACTAGCAAGGCTGGTCGGTGACATGTTCTAGGATATCTATACGTGGAGTTAGCTTAAAACTTTCAGCAAATGTAATGAGATTCTAACAAGAAAAGGATACCTGTAAGAAAGGAGAGTATCGCAGCAATAACAAGAAGCGCGATGGTGTAGCTGTTGCAGGCCTCCAACAGGAAGCAGAAGTAGCGCACTGTGCGAACTGGAGTTGGAGCAGGTGGATTAGTGGGCCGCAAATCTTGAGAGCTGATTCCAGTCTCCAGATTGGTCTTAAACACTGAGGCGACCTTGACAGCTCCACCCCATCTCCTCAGGAAGCTCGGCCTCTTTGATTTCACCATCAGACGAATAAATTCGCGAGAAAGCCGCTCCTCATCATCTCGAGCAGATCTGATGGCAGCTCCATCGTCATGGATTTCACCATTCCCCTCCTCACAACCGGGGTCAAAGGGGGCCGTTGACTCTGCGGACCCCACTCCATCCTCAGCCCGCCCTGTCACGGGTCGCGGAGGAGCTTCATGAACTTGAGAAGTCACTGACGGCTTTAGAAGCGGATCAAGCATCGGGGACTTGACATCATCCTCAGCAGCATTAGCTCCGGCGACAGCAGCACGGACCTTCTCATCATCATCTTCCTGAATATCGATCCTGTAGTCGTGGGATTCCTCATCAACGGGAGATGGGGTAGACGGCAATGCGACATAATCACGCTGGGCGGAGGCACCTCTAAGTTTTCCGTTCTTACTACGTACGTTGAGGAGTTTCACAATGAACAGGCTACTGAGCGTGGCCTGGAGCAATGGATGGTCCCCAAGGAGATAGGTGCTTTGGGCGGAGCTGCCTTCGGGATCCATGATGCTGCTCATTAGAGGTTTAGGATGGCCGACGACAAGAGGATGAGGAAGATCTCGCGCTAGATCCTTTATTTGATTAGCTCCTGAGAGGCACCTTTTTGGAAACAAGGGACTTAAGATTAGAAGAAGGGTCAAGGGGAAGGGGAAGGCTGAGGGTGAGAGGGCGGAGAGGGAGACGCGTTAGGGGAGGGGGGAAAATTGAAGCTAGACGGACGGCAATGGGAAGACGAGTGCGCGGTTACAAAGTCTGCCAGAAAAAATCCTTTAAATAGACCGAAGGAAGGAGGTGAATGTCTTCTTTTTTTTAACCTTAAAAAAGGGACTCTACTCTTTCCTGGGCCAGCCCATGTGAATGGAACGGAGGTAAGAGGTATAAATGTCTAGATTAACTATATTATGTCGGAGGAGGATCAGAGGTCAAGTTGCATACAAGAAAAATCAGTGAAGATTCCTACCTGAATGAAACTTGTATAGAAGAAGGTTCGTGGAAATGTATCCCATC
This sequence comes from Sonneratia caseolaris, assembly GCA_900006705.1. Classification (NCBI taxonomy): domain Eukaryota; kingdom Viridiplantae; phylum Streptophyta; class Magnoliopsida; order Myrtales; family Lythraceae; genus Sonneratia; species Sonneratia caseolaris. The sequence continues at coordinate 871,258 of CXYZ01007961.1, forward strand.
CAAATCTCAGCTCTACACTTACACTGACAATCAAAATTCTGAAAATTTAGCTGTTACACTAATTCACGCGGGAGATCAAGTCCGCAATCGATGTTGCACTTGTTGGAACGAACAATGAGCAAGAACTGGTGCTGGGGTCATTCCTAGTCCATCCCCATCCTCTGGCTCAGCTTGCATCACCTCCTCCATCGAGAGCACTTCCTTCCCTCTCAAGTTTCAGCCTCGGCCTTCAAGCCCTGAAATATTAAAAAGAAGAGGGAGAGACAGGAGAGAGAAGACCCTGATGACTAGAACTCAAAAGAGAGANGGGGGGGGGGGGGGGGGGGCTTTTGTTTTCTGTCCATACTCCGGCAGCATGCGTAAAGGGATAAGAATGGTCAAACTGTAAATAAATTATTGTAATCTTATAATACGGTTATTGTTATCTTCCAGATTAGCGAATGACAACGGAAGCCACACTTCGAATATCGATCGGTCTTCAGTCTTCACACTATGTGCGTCGTACCCACACACACACACACAGTAGACTACTAGTTAGTCGGTGAAAATTCATAGAAATGCCCAGTCGAGAGTTGCAGGCGACCAGGTTCAATGTCCGGGGTTATGGCTTTACCTCGAGAAAAAAGTCTCCAATACTCACGCACGCGCATTCCATACCGGCTCTTGCTCCCCAATTAATTAACGAAAAATTACCCGAATAATAACTAGACGCACAAAAAATATATATAATTTTTTTTTTAAAAAAAAGGTGGACTGTACTATTTGTCCTGGCAGAAATTGCCAGTTTAGACTGACACCCATTCCCTATGCTCACTGGACATGCAAGCACACTCCTCATACACGATTACATTTCTAAACTCACACCCACTTCCAGTTTTGATCCCAATGCTCCCCCGCACTGGAATATTACTTGCCATCCAAAATCCTCTGCTTAATTCTTCGACAAGATCGAGCTTGCGAAGGATAACAATAGACCATAAAAAAGCCATCCATGTCAGATTGGGGACTTCACAGCGTCTACTCCATAGGCACGGGAACGTTTTCGCTCCCAGAAGTCCTGTGCAAACTCCCCAATTCAATGGCAGTCAGCATTAGCTTACCCGCATCAGGGAAAAACTTGTGCTGCATCAATATCGCCTCCACTGAGCATTCCAAGTCCCTCGACCCTGACCCCTCCTCCTGCCTCAGCGCCATCACCTCATCGAACCCTTCCTCAAAAGTTTCAGCCTCGGGCCCGTAGCACCGGAGTGACGCCTGAAATAAAACTGTACTTCTCAGTTCTCCCAAGATCTCTTCATCGCTCCACCCTTGTGCTGTGGATGCGCAATACAGTTCCCCCCAGTCATCCTCGTCAGCAGCACTCTTCCAGCACTCCTCCAAGAGGGCTCTGTGCCGCCTCCGAAAAGAGGAGCTTGTCCATGCAAATATCTCAAATGCCTGTAACGTGAGCCCAGGCTTGTTGCTACCCAGGCACAGCTCAATGAGATCTTCAGGACGCAGGAGCCGCTTCCCAATTTTTTGCTTCGATTCCTCATCAAGGTGTTCCATTAGCTCTTCCTGCTAGAGAGGAACCGTGAAAGTATGATTCTCTTTGATACTTCCCTATTCGCAAAATTTCATCATCCTTACGTAAATAGTACTTCATAAATCATGCGCACCTGCAACCTGAGAATTCTTGAATCAGCCTCAAGGCGTTTCATCTTAGCCTCCTTATCCTCATCATTGCCTGTTGAGGAAAGCCAGCAGAAATGAAGAAAGCCAAGAATCAAATCAATTATTTGTAGTCAATTTCTGAACCATTCACATATCACAATCCCATAAAACTACATTAAAAGTCAACCGTCGAAAAAATAAATTAAGGGAGTCATGACAAACTAACTGACCAGCTAAAGCAGCTATCTTTGCTAGGTTGAGGAAACGCTTTCTGTCGATGAGAGATAAATCTCTATAATCTGACTCTGCCTCCTCTTCTTCATCTAAACCAGAGCTCTCATCTTGAAACAGAGATAACCTGTGAAGTGTTTCTGAAGCCAAGGGAAACTGATGGAGGAACACCTCGTGAAGCCATAGGAGATCACAGTGTTGCTTAAGAAAAATAGCCAGCTCTTCCGGAAACTCTTCTCCTAGCCTTAAAAGCTTAGAGAATTGTTGTCTTGCATAGAGCTGTTCAAATACATAGTAACTAAACCCTCCTTTTGGTCCCACACTTTCTTGCTGCACAACCAAGTGACCGACAGAAAAATCAGCATCTCTCATGTTATTTATGGGAAGCATTTTCTCAAATTCAAGAAATACCTTGGACTTGATAAACTTCACAAATGACACCAAACTATAGAGATAACATAAAGGTAAAACTGAAGATTTGACCATGCAAAAGCAGATGATATTGAGAAGATTTCTTATTAGTCCCTTCCATCATATGCATGTCAATGGGCAAGAGATCAAATTATACTTCATCTATTACATAAGATAATCAAAACATCATTCACTTAATGGTGAATTAAAGGAACAGATGGAGAAGGATCGGGTAAGATATTGACTAGTTTACTCTCAGCCCTGTAAAAGTAGGACATTGCAACTAAGGTCACAATTGGAAACTTCAAGCTGATGCACATCAACCACAAGTCCCCACATAATGAAATATAGAATAAGCAAACCTCAAACTGATTCTTATTCTGTAAAATCCATGTGAGACTCAGTATCCTGGAATAGAAGGCACAAGGAAAAAGGCAGATCCATACCATCAGATTCTTAAGTAGAACAGTATCATTGAGATCACAGCACATGTTCCATAGAGTGCTGTAACATTCATGCTGCTTCGCGATACGCAACAAACATGAGAGAAGGTCTTTATATATCTCGCCTTGCTTTCCACTTACTTCAATTGAATCCTGCAGGATGCAATCATTGGAGGTGACGAAAATGATTTACTAGGACTAGCCACTATGAAATGGATAAACTGGGGGGTAAGGGCTCACCTGCTGCCCTGTTATTGATACATCCTTTGTCTGTTGATACAGTGAATCCAATAGTGCATCCCTCCTATTCCAGTACTCCTCCAAGAGTGCTTTCTCCTGTTCTCCACATTCAACTTTTGCAGTGATAGCACCAGTATAAGCCTCGAGTAGAACTTCAGTCAGTGCTTCTAGTTGAGTAAATATTATTGGTTTTGCAGACAATGTGTCAAAGGTTGCATCATTTAACCGCTGAAGTATGAAAGAAGCAAGGCTCCAGAGCCCATTGCAAACCACAAGCTGGCAATACCAAGGAGCCAAGCCCTCAGGTGGTGGGTACCAAAGATGATATTCCTTTCTGTAGTCCATGGCTGTACGGATTATGGCAACACATGCATCTGAGAGTTCAATAGCTCTGCGGACCTGAATTCCTAGAGGCTGCTGTATGCTAACCAAGTAGTCCAACTGCTTATCTAGGCAGTAAAAAACCTCCTCAAGATCTGAAACCTTGCTGTAGAATACCTCAGCATTGTCTCTGTCCATCAGAAGAACAGTATTTCGGCGAGCTCTCTCACCAACCATTTGAATGAGATCCCCAAGAGCACTCACAGTTTCATAGTATGAACCAGAATATGAGGGTTCAGGCACCGTTGAACGATTCTGGCTGATTTTGTGTTGCAGTTCTCTCAGTTGAATCATGCCAGCTAGCTTCTCACCATGCTCCAAAATGTTATACAGTGAACTTCCTGCAAGAATGCCAACTGTATTTAAGCTTTCGAAAGGACTAGCACTAAGACATGACTAACACCAGATTTAGACAATTTTTTTTCAGTAACAGCAGACAATATTGTCATTATATCCAAAAGGGTTGAACATGTGTAAGGGAGCTTAGCATAACAACTATAAGCTCAGAGGTTTCATCAGAGAATACTTTGGAGGCTGATTAACTGGAGTATGAAATCAAATCAAAAGAACAGAGAGGAATTGCAGATAAAAAGTGATTCCTACTCTGTTTAGAGCATAATTCCTCATGACACTTCGACAACGCAAGAAATTGGAGGAACTTTTGATGCTTCTGCTGCTTATCCTTCAGTTGAGTGGACACGACAGCCATGGACACAATTTCAGCTCCCCTACTTGTCGTCCAGTGTTTAGCTAAGGTGTCCACAATTGACTTGCTAGTCCTTGCAAAAACATTAGCCTCTCCCTCCCTGTCAAAAGCTCCAGCATTTTTAAGCTTCCCAAATGAGTCGTTGACCTGCCCAGAAAGCAAAAAGTGATGGAAAAGATGACTAAGCAAAGCTTCTGATTCTTCATCCTGAGCAGCATGCCGGGCTTTGCCAGTCGTGATAGCTCTCTGCCTATCCCCTGACTCCCAAGCAACAGAACTAGATCTTCGTGGAGCAATTTCACCCGCAAATGTAAGCTTATTTCTCTCCTCCTGTGTAGATCCTCCATTTGAGCTCCCCTTACGAGACAGGCTTCGTTCTGGTGGTTCAACTCCCCCAAGCACAACAGCCTTCTCAGGTATCGCCCAAATTCCTGCCTTCTCTGTCAGAACAACCCATGCACCTTCCTCAGAGTCATCAGCAGAAGGAAGAACTGAAGCATCCAGAACTTTTCCAGCATCGTAGGGCAAATCAAATTGATAGAGTCTGGTGGAGTTTCTATAATAATGGGAAACTGTAGCTGTTCCGTCGCTAGAGAGTATGACTGTTGATCCTGGGGGCCTTCCCCCAACACGGAGTCTCATAGAGAACAAGAAATCATCATCTTTCTCCAATCTGGCTTTAGGAATTATTACTTGAATGGGAGCTTTATTCTCCAAGATCCGGCCCTGTATGGGCCCGTCAATGTCAGCTGGGATATTAACCCCAGATTTGTATTGCATCATGAGAAGAGAATACTGTGTGTAGCTTGAGCCACTAACTCTGTCCTTGCACAAAATTGCGACAAGAATTGTAATTACTTTTCCACTTTCATCTACCTGTACATCCAGAGGCCAAATCTGCTTCTGACCAGCGAGACCCTTCTTAATACCAAGCTCACCGTCATCGCCAATAATCTCATCAGACCAGAGCTTTGACACTTCCAGATCAGAAGATAGTTTGAGAGTAAAACAGTGTATCTCATTATCCGTTAGTAGAAAGAACTGCCGACTTAATTCCTCAGAAGAAAAATGATGGTAGCGCCAAATCAGTGACCTTGGGTACCCTTTACTCCCACTACTCTTGACAGTATCATTTCCTTGGGGATGAGAACTCGGTGAACTTTTATAAACAATTTTCCGACTTATACCATAGCAAGAGCAGTGAAATTGCCAAATCTCACCCTTAGAACTGCAGGCAAGGGCAACACATTCTTCTTGGTCATTAAGGATGGGTGAAACAATAAGAGAGTTAAAAGCATGTGGCCATGTGGAACTGCTTCTCATCTGGCTACCTTGTCTCTGCCTCTTCAGAGCAATATTCCCATCAGATGGTGAGGAAACTGTACCCAGTTCATCCTCAGAAGCAATGCTACTGACAGGAGCAGTTTTCATGTCAGAATAGATGTCACGCCAGTAAATAACTGATCGAGTTCTTCTATTACACACAATAACACCCATGGATTTTCTTTCTTGTGGTGCTTTTCCCACACTTTGAAGTGCACTATCCCACTTCACAAAACACAGTAACCAACCACTTCCTTGGTGTATGCTCCTGCCACTACCTTCAGCTTCAGCTAGGTTTGAAGGAATTGTGAGGGAAGTGAAGTTTTTTGAAGCAGAAGGTGATAGGCAACTCCAGATGAAGACTTTGTCCCCACTAATAATCCAAGAGAGGGAAGTTCCACGGTCCATTCCACCAGATATGCTATTGCCAGCTGCTCCAGCAAATACAAGTTATACAACAGTTCATCACATAACCTTTCTGCTGCAAAACGCTTGCTTTTTTAAATCTTGAGAATTTAGAAAACACTAGAGCAGTAAATACCAAGAGAACGCTCTTCACGAAGAAGTGCTTGTTCATCACGAAGAACGTGGGGGAACTCTCCAACAAATACAGGTTTAGTTGGATCCACCTTGCCGGCTTCATTATCTTCCTTTGCTGCTGAAACACTGGTTACAAGGAAAGAGAAACCAGCCTATTTACATAGCAACCATAAGGGGAAAATGCTGACGGTTGGTTCAAAATGATTCCTCTTAGTAAAGCAGCCACTTGAAACAACCACTTTTGCCAAACAATTACCAGAAATCGTAGCACTAGTCAGCATCCAGAATATGAAAGGTGAATATGCAAAATAATGAATGCAGAGGCACGGAAGGATCTTGAAAATGTGAAATTACAGGAAAATGTAAATTTTACGAGCGCGATAGCAAATTCGAGTGAAACAATCTTTGCCAATGATTTCAAGCTTCTTTTACTTCCCTAAAAAATATAGGATTTCAGAATTAGAGTAACTTCAGCAGCCTCGCGGGCATAATATATCCACCTTAGACCAAGGCTTTACCGGACTGAGCTGCGCCAGATTCATATCAAGCCAATCTTGCTGATTACGATCACCATAAATCACAGAATCAGCATGAGATAATTTCACGAACAGCTGAGCATAATTAGGCTCAGATGAATAACGCGAGAGAACGATTCAGCTGAAAGATCAAAGAGGAGGAATTCGAGTACCGGGCCAAAACGGAGAGCCGAGGGGCCCAAGGAGCGGGAGTTCCGGTGCTGGGACGGTCGGGAACTCGGTTTTCAGCTGCCGGAGTCGCCGGAGAGGCGGCAGCCGCCTGGGCTCCCGTCCGTGAGCTCAAGTTCAGTCTCTTCGTACCTGGAGAGAACATACTCGGTGCTCACCAGGGAGAGAGACGTGGGGGAGTGGAGGGGAGAAGGGTTTGAAATAGAGGAAGAGATGGAGAAGACCACCAGATAAATGGGCCGGGCCGATTATGGGCTCTCAATAAGTCCAGCCCATTATGTATTTTGCTGCAGACCATCTTAGGTTTGAAGAGGAACAATATAGAGAATTGCTGGGATATAGAACCCGACAATGACACACTGGAAGAAGGTAAACACTGAGACAGCCGATAGAGTAGTATCGCTCTCAACTTAATAATTAAAATATTATGTGCTCGATTATCGTCCTGGGATATTCTGTCCCCCTTATTCCACTCTTCCTTTATCATATTCTAAGTTTATAAGTTTTATATGTAATGAAAAAAAAAATAACGAGACCTGAGTTAGCTCTTGAAAATTCCCAACTCAAATACGGACGAAAGTAATAGCTCGAGACAAGTTTATATCTCGGTCGAACAGAATGAGACAATAGTCTCCATGGTCAGGAATGTACTCAAAGTTGGCCGAGCCCTGGACAAATACAACGGGACGTGCAATACATACAAAAATGCACAAATTTATTTACAGAACTTCGGCGACGTGACTTGCTTGTCTTTCATAGCGTTAGGAATAAAGACCCAATGAGGTCCAGTCAAAGTAAACAGAGAGCATGATCCAGACAAGTTCAGTACAATTCCGAGACGACTAAGTAGAGAGGGGGGAAAAGGAAAATAAAAGACTGATGGTAATTGATGAAGGTGAATTTGTATTGTTTAAAAAAAAAAAGTTTTGGGTTTAAATATAATAAATAGAAAAATATTATATTTTAGGTACGGTTTATGGAGTGACCCAACTTTAGTTATTGGGTATCTGCATATGAGATAGGCAATACCAAGAAAATGGATTAATATAATCAATTTTGATGATTTAGTATAAATTATAAAAAAAAATTATTATTGGATTTGGGAACATCCTATCTTTATTCGATTTGATAAATTAATAAGATTTATAAGGATTTTAAATATGACGAGGGAAGAGGAGTTTTGATTCTTGACTTTCTTTTTTATGTTTAATTCAATTTTTTTTTTATTTTTTTTAAGATTACAACCTAGTGGATGCTCATTCCGGTGGCCAGAAGCATATTATTCTTGGGTCTTTTTTTTTTTAAATCACAAATGACCCCACAAAAGAGGCGCATGAATTCCATCTATCGTGGTTCGTCAATTAAAATAAGTTTATACACTACACGTTCATTCCTCTGGTCAAAAATTGAAATTAGACGTCAACTGACGTGTATATATGAGATTGCAAAGTTCCCGCCACATTCAAAGGCCCTTGACCCCACGGGCACGGGCCCTCTCTTCCACTTGATGATTCATTTCCTCTCATTCTCCTGGGGCTCCACCGGCGTGCAGAGGAAACAAAAATGGAGAGATGAAAAAGAGATGCCAGAATCCATATCAGAGTGAATATTATTAGTATACCAATCCTCTAGAACGAGAGAGCTGATGGGGTGGAGGAGGTTTGAGCTCGAAACCTATCCCGAGGTCAGAAAGTCCATACCTCGCTCACCCCCATTACAAGTTTGAGAGAAAGTAATTGCTTGTTTCAGCCGGAGATGATCACACCGTCACACGCAATATTGACCCGTAACAGTGGCACATGACGAGTCTGATCAATTGGCAGTGCAGATTTCGTTCATTGACTGATATTGATTGCTGTTAGCATGGCCCGCGATACCTAAATTCGTGGACAAAACAGGACCTAATAGGATCTACAAACTCAACTATGGATAATTACGTCCAGCGTGTTTGCTCTTCTTCTTTCTTTTTTTTTTTTTATCAACTTTGGTTAATTATCATAGTAGAATCCATAGAAACTCCACATTTGGATGGTGCCACGTACAGATTGTGGCCGATCGAACTAACTAATGCATGGTCCTCCCTCTATTTCTGTCTGAAAGAGAAGACCCGAGTCAATCAACATCCGAAGGGACCGGATACATGGTCGGCGTGTTGACAGGGGACCTTGCATCCAAAAGTCAAAGACTCCATTATCATATCTCCCATGGGCGGCATAATTAAGCATGCTCTCTCTCTCTCTCTCTCTCTCTCTCTCTATATATATATATCGTTGTGTAAAATATGCGTATTTGTCTCTTTCCATTCACAGACTCAGTTGAACGTCAGTATGCAAGAGGAGGAGGAGAAGAAGACGAAGACGGATGAGGAGGAGGAGGAATATATATATATATATATATATATTTATTTATTTATATAAAAGCAATGCTCCATGTATGGTCGTCCGATCAAAGTTGCGCGTGCATGGGGCCCTCTCCTCCTCCTCCTCCTCTTCCCTTAGAAAAAGACCAACTGAATGATCGAATTTTCCACATCAACTGTTGTTAAAACCTGAATGATAATTAACCAGCAACACGTATAATTGAGTTAGCTAGATTCACATCTCATTTTTTAAAAAGTAAAATCCTTGTTCTTGAGTTTTGTGAAATTGAAAAAAAAAAAGAAATCGAAGGAGAGTAATTTTCACGGGTAAATTACACAGTTGGTATATAACGTTTTGACAATATAACACTTTGGTACAAAATGTTTAAAATGTAACTCGGTGATACATTTTCTTTCAAATATATAACACTTTAGTACATTCCGTTAATTTTTTGATGACGTGTACTGTCTACGTGGCATTCCTTGATGACGTGGCTTCATATTTTAAATATGTGGATTGACACGTGGCACATGGTGGGACCCAC
>CXYZ01007961.1:881476-907499 GCA_900006705.1 Sonneratia caseolaris
CGTTAATAAAAAATTAACGGAATGTACTAAAGTGTTACATCTTTGAAAGAAAATGTATCACCGAGTTACATTTTAAATATTTTGTACTAAAGTGTTATATTGTCAAAACGTTTTGTACCAACTGTGTAATTTACCCTAATTTTCACCCCCCTTAAATGTCCTATTTCTGCGACTTACTTCTTTTCTCATTTCCTGGCCAGTAGTATCATTCGAGAAGGAACTGAACTGAGCGTGGCATATACATCTAAAAAGAAAAGGAAGAAGAAGTATGTTTAAAAATCCATGCTATGTTGACCAAGAGCGTACTGCTGCAACATGGACATAGTCGTGCGTGCTGTCACAGGAAACCCTAGCAGACCAAGAGATGCAGCCAAATTACAAGTCCCCATATGTCTCCTCCTTTGTGCAATTTACATGTCATCTCTGGCTGTGGATCCATTTGCTTTCTTGACTACTGCATGCCCTTTTTTCCTTTCCAGTCCCAATTACTAATTCCCTGTCTCGCGGGGTGGGAAGAATTATAACAACATGTTCCAATTGTGTCCCCCTCATCCAAAGAGAATTAAGTATTGGCATCTTATTATTTTTTAGAAGTGAAATATTATATTTAAATCATATAAATGAAGAAAATTTATAATTAAAAAAATTTTACTGTATTTGATAAATTAGTCATGATCTATTATTTATTTTTACATATATCGAGTGGTGTATATATACACCTAAAAGCTTGTCATGGGAAGTCAGGCATCGTATTTCTAAAGCTGTCGAGTTAAGAAACGGTTGTAAATTTGCTGTTCAAAATTATGAAAATTTTTAAAAAAAGTGTGCATGTGATATCCGTTGAGATAAGATAGCATTAAATCATATTAGGGATCCGGCTAATGGGTCACGCCAATTTAATTTCAATCGACAAATGAACATGTTAGATGAATGAATCCACTCAATTATTAATGAAAGACTCTACTGTACGGTTAATTAGCGGTTGAAATTCATCTGAATCCAAGTAGTAGTTGGCGCCTGTAAAATCCGACAAACATGGCGGAATCCCATGCGAAGGGCATCATCATAAAGAAGGGTTCAATATAAGAAATGTGGGCCATGGAGTTGTCCCCTCTATCAAATTTGGAGAAGAGAAAGAGGGAACTCTTTCCTTCAAGAACCCATTTCGGTGTCACTGAATCGTGGTAACCTCTTATCATTCCGGGTCGGGACGGTCCTAGACATGTTCCATCGAGATGCATGAGGATGGAGAGGAATTTAGACCATTGTCGGTCCAAAATGATGGAGTTTTCCCATTGAATCCTAAGCAAGCGTGTTTTGTTTAGGCATGCTCATCCAGCATGATCCGTCGGGCTTCCATGATTGCCACGATTGAAAATTAGCTTGCGGGCTTCGGTAAAAAGGTTGCGATTAATCACGATTATGACTTTCGTTCTATGAAATTCCCATGTCATTTCGTTCAATAGCAATGACCCTCCTTTTCCTTCACCCGTGCACGCATGTCCTTTTCTAGAAGGAGATTAAGGTTAGGTTTGTACTTTTTTATACTTCGGATCGGTCCATTAACGATCACCGGCGAATCCAACCCGTACACATCATCTCACTGGCGTGCGCCGGCATCATTAAAGTTCCAACAAGTGTTGATGGCACCCTCAAAAAATTAATGGATTTCGATACGGTCTTAATCCAATTGATAAAGATGGCAAAACAATGGAAGTAAATTACCCAAAGTCATCATAAGCTCCGAAGTTAATCGCCAGTCCCCTTTATGACCACATCATGAGAGATCAACTTATGCTAAACCTTTTCACTTAGCAAAAATGATTGGCCAAGCGCATAATTATACTATTCTTCTCTAGTAGGTAACCACCGTCGTCCTGATTCATTGAACATTAAACAAAACAAAATCATTACCCATTCGTGCGCATGTAAAAAACAAAAAGAAGAAGAGGTAAATTGAATAAATTAAATATTTTCATGTTAAAATATATATATATATTTACAAAATTCTAAGTTAACTCGAATCTAACTTCAAATTTCTTAATATTGGATCAATGGGATATGCCTGCACCCAACCATGTTGCTGCTAAAAGTGAACGTGTATTGAGCATCTTCGAGTGAGCTGAAAAGTCATTTAGATTGAAAGAGCTAGCAGTCTCATAGGGGGCAAAGTTAGAGGGGTCGCATGTTCTTGTGATGAAGTGGAAGGCACCTCCTGGGTCCAGCTTTCGGGACGTACAAAGTCTTTCCCTCTGTCCCCCAAACGTCGCAGGGCCCAGGGTCTATCTGGAACCACATCCTCGCCTCGGATTCGGGGTCAAATCTGATCTACACTCGACCTCGGCACTGTGCGCTGAATCGGCCACAGCCCTTGGCACCTTACCGTGAAGTTCACGGATCACATATCGATCAATGGAGCCGGATGGCTTCACCGGTGATTAAACAGTATAAGAATAATAAGAACATGCATTCTGGTCAAAATTCCAGAAACCTACGTACGCCATTGTTGGCGTCCCCAACAAAAGTCAAGGATGCTGTACTAAAATTTGGTCTATCTATAGTGGTCAGTGTAACGATATTATCGGTAACCAAAACTATGTTGATGAAAAAGTCTTCGGCCACAGGATCTAGCCTCTGTATGATGATTTTCCAGTCTTGCCTCTACTATTCGTATGTGGAAGCCAATTGCCTCCTTTGGTAGTGTCCAAGACGTTGTTGGCTCGAGGAAACTTAAGAAATTATTTTCAAATATTGAAAATAATTAATATCGGTTCAATTCGTATATGAACAAATCAAAATACATTAACTTGTAACACTGTCCTATGATTACTTCACCTTCTCGTACCTATGATGTATAACCAACTACGAACCGGAAGGGAAAAGCATATGTATGTATATATATTTTTTAATTGAAGGTTAATAAAAAGAACTACTAATTTATCGTAATGGCTTACGTGTAATTTTCAATGGTTTTGTTATTATAATAATTACTTGACGCTGGAGCTCCTCTTTTTCCACACTGGTGGCCTCTCTGCTTCGCTCTGTCCTCCGCTCCAGCTCCTCTTCCCTCCGAACAGCCCGAGTCTCCACTCGAGCTCAGACATGGTGACCGAAAAGATGCTCCGATAGATTCGTCAGATAAGGTTTGATTCGGATTCCTTGCGAACGACTCAAGATATCTTTACTCTTCCCTGAAGAAAAAGACATGGGGACATTTTCATTTTCCCCGACTAATTCGGTATGTCCACCCTTTCTGCTCGTCTCTCTCTGTTTCATCGAGAGATGCCCTGTTTCTGAAAGCCCACTGAGTGAATTTTCCGGCCGAATTTGAGCTCGGAGCTCTGCTTTTACGGGTCGTAATTTGCCTCTGCAGATTGGCTTGGTAAAGAAACTGGGAAATGTAAGCCTTCTGCTCTTGTTCGTCTTCTGCTTGAACTTCCTTGGGTGCCGTTCTGCGGAATTTCTGTTTTCACCTGATCATCTTTTCGAGCTATCGTAGCTGATCAAGTTTCTTACTTCACCCGGTTTTCGTATTGCCTTTTGTACATTAGTTTGTGTATGTTTTTTTTTTTGTCGATGACAGTTGGTCTTTAGGACTTGCTACCAAGAGAGAAGAAGTGGTTCCTTTTACTTTCTCGATCATGGCGATTGCCAAATTTCTGAACCTCTCTGGAATTCTTGGCTCGTGATCCCGCTGACCTGATCTCTTGCCTTCAATTCTACCGTCTTAAACTTTGTTTCCCATAGCGCCATTATTATATATCTAGGAAGAGGTCCCAGTTGTTCGGCATGTGTATTCAGATTTAGTTGGTTGGCATCATTAACCGATATAAGGTTCTGTCATAATGCTACTCGAGTAAGCTGCATCATTTGAGTCTAGTCGGGGCCATTGCTTCTATTAGCCTCGAACTGCATGGAAATCTTTGGCATTTGCTTGAGCGTTTGAAGTCCTCTATGTAAAAAAATCCCCTCAGACGTACCACTCTCGAAGTTTAGAAAATTTTGCTCCACAGGCAGGTAGATTGTTGGATCTTTTTGTTGACTCGTTCATTTTGGCTCAGAAGAATTTGCTTGTTTACTGGATGGTGCCTCTTGTGTGACTGGAATAAAATCACTTGTAGAACTCAGAGTTTGGTCACTTTATTTTGCTCTGGTGCATTTTTTGCCTGTAGGTTGTTCCATTTTGATATGAAATTAGAAATATGAGATGTAACTGGTGCTTTTTGTGTTGTTCTGCTTGGCTTCTAGGTCAGATGACAACACCCTCTGTGTGCTCCCAGCAAGATCAACGGGATTCTAAGAAGCCTTAGCTAGTGGACACGATCCAGACGATTAAATTCCATAATGCATGCGTCAGAGCGATATAGGAATTTGAGAATGCCCAAGAGAGTGCGTTATCAGGTGAAGCAAGAGATCGAACCTTTCCCAGCTCGACTACACTCCTTAGACCTTTTGGGAACCCATTTCTACACCCAGAATTACCTTAAGAAGTATTGCACGCTGGACTCATCCTCTGCCACCGGGAGTCTGTTATCAACCCAAGATCGTCTCCAGCAACGGTATGATCCTCAGCGTTCCCCTGATGATCACACTCAAGCCTCCTCTATTAGCGGCTCCTGCCTCACCAACGAATCAGATGAATTTATGCATAAGCTGAGGGAGCTCGAGACCGTGATGCTGGGACCTGATGACCCAGATATTCTCTATGGTAACCATGACAACAATAAGGGAGAATCTGACTTATCCTTCTCTTGGAGCATATTGATTGACCCAATATCCACCTCTTCACGTGATCTGAAGCAAGCTCTTGTTGACTCGGCGAAGGCAGTTTTGGAGAATGATCTTTCCACAGCCCAATTGTTGATGAATAGCTTGCGTGGGATGGTCTCAGTTTCTGGAGAACCAATCCAAAGGCTAGGAGCATATATGTTGGAAGGGTTAGTAGCGAGATTGGCCTCCTCAGGAAGTTCGATTTATAAGGCCTTCAAAGTGCCTGAAAGCTCCGAGCTCCTCTCTTACATGCACATCCTTTATGAAGTTTGCCCATATTTTAAGTTTGGGTATATGTCTGCAAATGGGGCAATAGCGGAGGCCATGAAGGACGAGATGCGTGTCCACATCATTGATTTCCAGATCGGGCAGGGTTCTCAATGGATAACCCTTATCCAGGCTTTTGCAGCCCGGCCTGGAGGGCCGCCTCACATCCGCATCACAGGTCTGGATGACTCCACATCGGCTTATGCCAGGGGAGGTGGGCTGGAGATCGTTGGGAAGAGGCTCTTGAGGCTTGCAGAGTCATTTGGAGTCCCCTTCGAGTTCCAAGCAGTGGCCGCAGTCTCAGGCCACGATGTGGTACCCGGGGACCTGCATCTCCGGCCAGATGAGGCCCTGGCTGTGAACTTTGCATTTGTGCTCCACCACATGCCTGATGAGAGTGTGAGCATCCAGAACCACCGAGACCGGCTGTTGAGGATGGTCAAAGGGCTCTCACCGAAAGTGGTCACCCTCGTAGAGCAAGAATCCAATACCAACACCGCACCTTTTCTCCCTAGATTCGTGGAGACTCTTAACTACTACACAGCTATGTTCGAGTCGATTGACGTGACACTGCCTAGAGAACACAAGGAGAGGATGAACGTGGAGCAACACTGCCTCGCAAGAGATGTTGTCAACATAATCGCGTGTGAGGGGGTAGAGAGGGTCGAAAGGCACGAACTTCTCGGGAAGTGGAGGTCGAGGTTTTCTATGGCAGGGTTTAGCCCGTACCCTCTGAGCTCCTTAGTGAATGCCACCATCAAGACACTGCTGGAAAACTACTCCCCCAAGTACCGGCTCGAGGAGAGGGATGAAGCGCTCTATCTCGGGTGGATGAACAGGGATTTGGTCGCTTCTTCGGCATGGAAGTGATTGCTTTATGTGGGGGAAGAGAGGAAAACTTGCGGGCTTCAGCATGCTTTCTTTAATCCCTTTCCTTTCTCTTGGAACCGTGTAATTTCAAATTTGTATAGACAGTGGAAGTATCAAGTTCAGATCGGGTAAAAGCTTTGATTGCAGCTCCATTAATGGATGCAGTGCTACCAGAAAGAATTTTGCTTGTTCTGCATCGTCTTGAATTTGCCTGCAAGCAGTTAAAAAAGAATATGGTTCCAAGAGATCTGTGGTGGAAAATAAGATGACCTTTCTGCAATAACAAGACTGGTAAGAGGCCTCTAATCAATTTGTCAAAAGCGTGGGGATAACTATGTGATTATTGAATTCTAGGGACGAGGGGTTTAGCATCCTTTAATTCTTGTGGATAATAACCAAAAAGAAAAAAAGAATCCATACAAGTGCACTCTCTAGAGATGTTAAATGATCCATCTAGACTAATTTTAATCTGGTTCAAAATAGATGTAGAATTATTTGTTATGGTTACAATTATAATTTATGAAATCATTAACCGGTTTAAAATCGCATTTAAGTAGGCCAGTTCATTGTTTAAGCATGTTTGAACCATGAAGCATATATTTTCCCCTTTTCTTTAAATTTTTTTAATCAAATAATTTAAAATAAATAATCTTTTAATTTTTTTAATTTTAAATTGAACTGATGAATAATTGACAGTTGATTGCAGATTTTTAGTAGTTTGGGTCGGGTTTGCAACAGTTCTAGATCAGTCATAGTTCTGGGCCGGTTTTGATTTAACGAGCCTATTTTATGGATTTAACTGTAACTATATATCAACTCAATAAAAACAGTAACGTACAGGTTTGAGGGCCATCTGGGTCGGTTCCGGGCCAAATTGGCCCATTTAACAACTATAGATAGACCACCCGTTCCCTGATTATTTGAGCACCACATGTATGAGTAATAAAGTTTATCGTGCAAACTGGGTTTTTTTTCCCTTCAAAATTTGAACTAAGACCAGAATTGATTCCGCCTGATTCTCTGATTTATTACCAATTACTTCTTGCACTGCCATTAAATTCACATTTTCGCCAGTGTGTTCTTCTTCTAAACATCGAGACTCTAAATTCCTAGTTCTGTTTGATCGAGTTCTGTTTCAGAGTTCTTTCCATAATCTCTCTGTTAAGAGGATCCATCGAGCTGAAGGCCCAAGAGTTACATTTGATAGGAATGAATGAAAATGAGAGTGGAATGGAATGATGATTACATTCTTCCATTCGATTTCACTTTTAATTTCAGTGGAATGAAATTAAATATAAAGATTTAGTTAGGCAAATTAATTTATATTTTTAATAGTATTTTCTCCAATAATTTTTTCTATTATCATCTTTATCGCAAATTTTTAAGACAGACTTGATTCTAAGTACTCTTTTCATTTATTTTCAATATTTTTAATATTAAAAAGTACTAATAATGGCAGAAATAATAATAAATAATTGAAATGTAAAAAGAAAAAAAGGGCGGAAATTACTGTGGATGAGGATGGATCGAGTGGTTGGGATGCCATTTCCCTGACCCAAACTATGGAATCAATTTGCGGGAATGGGGTTGAATAGCCATTCCGTCGGAACATGATTCCGGCTATTTTTTATCTTACCAAACTAAGGAAATGGAATTGTGAGTGGAATGTCAATTCTGATTCTATTCCACTGTGGCCTAACATATGTGCCATAATTCTATAGCCACCATGCCTCTCCCCCGGCCACTCCCCGCCAACTTTCCTGCCCTTCCCTGGCGTCGCTTCCCGAAGAAGGCGGCTCTCCAGCGAACTCCGGCAGCTCCTCCTCAACCACTGCTCGCAACCCTATGAAGCGGCCCGTCATTCTCGATGAGGACACCTATGCTGTGGCAATTGAGAAGATCACTGAGCGCGACTCCTTTTCAGACATCCCGAAACTCAGGGACCGCCTTGACTGGCTGGAGGCGATCAGGACCGGGGATCCAATCCGGATACACGATGCCTAACTGAGGATTGTGGAGCGCCGCGGCAACCCAAGGTTCGACCTTTGCATGGAATTTCACTCCTTTTGATGATGAATTCACGGGGAGCACCCCCAGACAATCGGTGGCTTGAATAAGGAGACACTGTCTGGCGGGGAGTCCGATGCTGGTGATGGCGTTGTGGATGATTCGCTTTTCACTAGATGAGTTCTTTAGGAAGTATGCGAGTGAAGATAATGATAGTTTCTCGAAAATTCTGGAGAAGGTGAATAATAAGACGAAGGAGAAGTACGGGTATTTAACAGCAGAAGAAAAGGAGGAAGATGTAAGTCGATCGAGGATGTGAAGAAAGAGAGGATTACAGATGGATATGGGACATCTGATCAGCCTCCTAGCACATTAGGAGGATGGAAGTATACTGCGAAGAATCTGTTGATGTACCATCCGGCTGATCATGGCAAGGCCCCACTAACGGAGCAGGAAAGGGCTGTTAGGATTGCTGGTTCGACGAATCGGCACGGTTTCATGGGAAGATCTTGGATTCAAAGCCCAAGGAAGATGATACATTTGAGGTGCTTTACACCTCAGTTGCTGGGGCAACTCCAGTTCCTTCTCACGGGGAAGGACATAGGTTGAAGTAGTATGATTTGGAGGAGCTGAGGAAGAGTCCCAACTCATTTTCTGTCAAGTCAAAGAATTCGGAGAATGGATACAGCTTTGTGAGGACTCCGTCCTCAGCACCAGGTGTGGATGAATCGCCATTTATCACTTGGGGTGAGATTGGAGGTACCCCATTGAGATTGGAACCTGAAGATACACACACTAATTGATATTGGTGGAAGCGGAGATGGACCTCACTTTAAGATCCCCCTGCTCCCCGTTTTTGATGTTAAAACCCATTCTCTCTCCAGGGAGGCCGCTTCTCGTAAGCTGCGGAAGAGGTCGAAGATGTTTCAGAAGCCTCCGCTGCCGTCTCCAGTAACAGGTGGGAGCGCAAGTCCGAGCATTAAGGAATCAATCTCGCACTTGCTGCACAGAAGTTTGCGAGGAGTGCTATTTCGAGGTCATCTTCAGTTGATGATTCTCTCCGTGCCAGTTATCAGGGTGCTAACCCGGGCATTGGCACTCCTAGGAATGCGAGAAGTGTGTCCAGGTTTGTTAGAGAAGGGACTGTAAGTTCAAGGTCGCCAAGTGTTAGAGAGGGTTCAGATCCTCTCTGGCAACCGTGTCCCCTCTTCCTTACAATGTCATTTGTAACATTAAGTAGCTGTTGGTTGAGAAGCAATGTTCCATCTGGTTCGCATAATAAAATTGCCTCCATCCTTATCTGGTCATTCCTCTTATCAGAATGTGGCAGATAGGTCGATCACCACTGTCTTAAAGATTAAGCATCAGTGCTGTCATGTCATGCGCTTTGAAATTGAAGTTCTAAATGTTGGCCATAGGTATTGTGTGAAGCACTACCATGTTCAAGCTGCTAAATGTACGCACAATTGTATATAGCAGTATCCATAACTCTATGTAAGATAATCGCCATCCAGGCCCACAACAGTTGCAGTTTTGCCATCACGATCACCTGCCCCGCAGCAAATGCAGTTAAAGGTCTTGAAAAAAATGAGCTCCATCCATATTAAAATCACATCAAGCTGCCAATGTCGGGGCAGATGAAAGAAAAACATTCGATCAGGTCCTACTTGACAGTAAATCTATAGCGCACAAGCATAATCTCTCCTCCACGATTTCGAAGAAAGCACGTCGAAGGTTTTGGCATCTAATAGCCATTGTCTCCAAACTCATCGATGTCAAGATGGCCGAGTTGGTCTAAGGCGCCAGTTTCAGGTACTGGTCCGAAAGGGCATGGGTTCGAATCCCATTCTTGACAGTCTTTTCCTCCTGCAATTGTTCGGCTTGTTAATCATTTATTTTCTTTTAGGAAAACTCAATTTCCTTTTTCTTTTTAGCTTGTTCGATGATATAATTATCTGGAAATCGAATCCACACCTTTTTTTTTCTTGTTCTGTAATTTTTACGAAATTCTGACTTCTTTCATCTTATTGTTGAAATATTCTCCCGATATATTTGAGCGTGTTCAAGTTCACGGTCCCAACTGGGATTTTTGGAAGGCAACAATTGCATGGAACCCGAATCCGTTTAATTTCTGACAAAAGTTCTGAAAACTTGTTATATTTTTTACATCAAGTTCATGGTCCTGGTCGGGTTTCATGGAAGGCAAACAAGAGCTTTCCATGTTTCTGTCTGTTGTGCTTGACATCACGAGGGAAATCAGCGAATCGTTCTGAGAAAAGCTGTTGTGGATATCTCACCATTAGGCCTAAAATGTAGAGACCTGAGGACTTGAGACGACTTAAAAATCGATCTCAAGGAGCGAGAGTGGTATAGAAGGCATCGAATTGTCCTTAAAGAGCCTGTTCATGCAGCCTATATATGCACAGATGTTGCAGAGTCTTCAGAAATTTAAGAATTTTGCAGCAACCACAAACTCCCAGGTTTCCTTGCACATGCATGATAGCAGGAGTTTGTTTATGCGGTGTCGGTGAATCTAACTGTAACTAATACCAGAAAAAAAAGGGAGAAACCGTGCCGAAATACATACTCGACTTCACATAAAGAAGTCTATCATTGTGTATGAGGCTTATGTTCCGGATTTGATTCGATCCGTCCACTTCAGAGAAATCACCTTCTTTTCAAAAAGCGAGCAGCTTCATTCATCTAAGCTTTAAGCCAACTGTACAGCATATGCAACAACCAGAGCAAAAAGTCCACAGATAAAATCACTCAGCTTTTAGGGGAACTAACTTATATTCTAAATGACCGGAAAGAGGCCTAAACAAAAGTTGCTTGGCTGAGCATAGGCAGAAGTGGCATAAACATGCTGGGCTCCTTGCTGGGATGAATCCGGGTCGGATTGCGATAGATAATATCCAATCAAACTCAACACCTCCGTCGGGCAGACCCGACTAGAAAAATTTAGTGGCAACAACCAGTAAGAGATCTTAAATACCCAAGAGAAATCAGTCTCTTGAATGGAATGCCCAACACAGTCCTCCAAGGAATGAAGAGTAAAATCTTGAACTTTAGTCTTTCTTCTTCTTTTTTTTAGTTAAATTACGAAATATTATCAATTGACTGACCGAAATTAATCTTACACTCGGCTATGCACATAGTCACACTCTATGTCTGGCGAGAAAGTTAGAACATATGTAATACGTTATTACTTTGATATATTGTTATTTTCTTTTGCTCTAAGAACTCTTTTTTAAATTAATTATACCTTGGCCAAGCGAGATTAGGGTTTATTAATTAATTTCGTGTAGAAGTTTGCCGTTAGGGCAAGCAACATCAAGTAGGGGTGCGTCCACTAATTTTGGTCACAAAACGACCACGTCATCACTACTTCCATCATTCCATTGTCACAACCGTTCGCCTGAAACACCTGTATCTCCCATTAGTTCCTCCAATGATTAATTGCCCATTAAGCATCTTGCCTATCAAATGCAAATGTGCCTAATTGATTATAACTTTTTCGATGTCTCGCTACCTCATCTTACGACGTAGACAATTGATAAAGTTACAGCAAAATAGAGCTTAGCTGTATCATATATATGCAAGTAATGCCCCGTAGGTTCTACTAGTAGTAGAATTCTTATCAATTTCCACTTGGCACATAATTATGATAATATAAGATTAACATTTACCCGATATGATTTTTTAAAAAAAAACAAAGATAGGTGGGAAAGCTGAGAAAAGGTCAAGAAATTTTTTTTTTGGTTTAATTTGGAGGAATCTCCGATTGATATGAATTACCCGCTCAATTAAGCAGAAAATTTTGTTCAATTTCATCATTTTAACTTTTTTGGTTAGTTACAACGAGCTGCAGAAAAATCTAGGAGACCCTTATATGTTATAAATTCGAACTTGGGAAAAATCGAATAGGGCGATGCCAATTGATGCTTCTAATATATATATATATATATATATATATATATAATCGTGTTAATTACCGTCACTAAGCAAAGATTTACAGCCAAGATCAAGATATCTCCCTTTTTTTTATGCATTCATCCAGGAATTTGTTTATCTAATTCCGTTAAATTAAAAAAAAGGAAAAAAATTCCACCTTCTCGACAATTAAATCAATTATACCTCCCCACGAAACTCAGGAAAATGGGCATAAAAAAGCTTCATTCTCGATAAACCATCCAAGTTGCTCGCACAATCAGCTATGTTACAAAATATATATATGTATATGTATACATCGATATGCCCACAGAGCACGAACCCTAACCCTCTCTACCCCATGACAAAATCCAATTCTCCTCCCCGTTTCCATACAGCTCTCTCGATCCAATATACATCCCAAGCACAAGATGCACCCTCCTCGTCCTCCCGTGAATCTACATCAAGAGAGCATACCTTATACTGTCGCTGACCACGAGCTGATGCATCTCCGAGGCCCGGGCAAAATCACCAGACGTCCACGCACCGTCAGCCCCGTTGCTACTGACACGCGGCTGCACGAAGCACGCCGAGAGAATTGAGAGCGGGGCACGGATCAGAACGCCGTACAGCACAGAGATCCCCAGCGGCTGCCGCTCTCCAGCGTTGCCCCCGTCCCGCACGAAGATCTGTGCCTCGTTCCCCGTCCCACCGCCGCGGATGGAGTCCTCGTCTGCCACCCGGGAACTCTTCCCCATGTTACGGAGGTTTTGCCTGACGATCGAGAGTATCCTCCAGTCTTATCTATTTGTGTTGGCGGCCGAGTACGGGAGGGAGGTATATAGGAATATGTAGCTTCTAATGTGTGTTCTCTGGTGAAAAGTTGATAGTGGCAGGCTCTTGGTGCGCTGGATAGTGCTTGTATATATCGATCACAGCTAAGGCCAAGACTGCTTTTATATATATACACACACATATACAAAGAATATCCATGAACTTATAAAAAAGAAATGTAAGAAAATGAGAATAAGTGATATAAAAAAGATTTATTGATAAAAATTCAACTTGAACTAAACAAGCGGACACACATTCACTTATTACATCTCCATTTTTTAGGGAAAAAAAATGGTGGGGTCTACATTAAGACCAAAAATCCCGACAAAGTTGCCTAATTATGCACGCAGAATTTTCGATTGGTTTCAAGGTAAAATTTCACATCCCACATCCACTGGACCAAGAAAAATCGATGAATGACAAATCAGAAATTAATTCGATTGAAAAGAAAAAAGGGCTGCTGGGATATTAAGCATGTCAGACAGAAACAACAATGCTACTAGATTCATTTAACCTAAGAGTGCGCAATGATCAATCAATCATTGTTTGATGAATGTACAGATTCGTTTGCGACAGTCCAGTCCTGAAAATAGCGCCGGGTGACCAACGATCGGTTTGTCGACCCTCATCAGCTGGACCTGACCTTATACCTACTGAAGGGTATAACCGGTTAAAACCCCAGCTTACGAAATTATAAACGTTTTTGAGCCAACAGTTTTTTACCCACTTTTGATCGGCATGTATACCTACCTGATCTCTTATGCAGACATACTAATTAATAGTTAAAGTTTACGACACTATCTAGAGCTTGTTTTTGGGTTTGTGTTGACTAGATTGTGGAACATGACATACAGTAGTCGACCAAAAGATGCTAGATCAAGTATATATAAAATATATGCATGAATTTACACAAATTAAAATGTCAAAGGTCTCTGGTTTTCCAAAGGGAAGGGGCCCTTCTGAATAGACCCTCTTCTTAATTAAACATTAATTAGATATTCATTTAAATATGTTATCTTCAAATTGAAACCGAGAGAACATAATAATTACCTGTGCACCTCCACAGGCCAACATGATGATTAATTATTCGAGTGATAAGGTAAACCACGAAAAAAAGCACGGCAGCAGGTTGACCCTTCCGCCACTATAATCTAATAAAGCATGATTTCTTTTTACAAGTTATACATCATATACAGATATCTAATTAAACTTAAGATATTGATATTATGATTCTTATTTTATACCGTCAATCAATCAATTGATAAGATAATAGCATATTATATATATATTTGTGGTATTATGTGAAATTTAATATAATTAGTGACGACGAACAACTCATGCACAGACATGGTCATGATGGTGGGATTTTTCTGTTGGTGGCTGGCGTATGACAGCCCGACCACAGGCGCGCCCGCAATCATGCACTTGGGTTGGAAGATGGAAGCTTAAAGTCAAAGCCGCAGAAAGTCAACTACTAATGTAGGAAGCATTGACTTAGAGTTTGACTATGAATAGGTTGTAGGTTTGTGCTATGTTCATGTGTTGGACTTTGGTAGGCGGAAACGGGCGTGATCGTATACCTTCCTCGGTGGTGGAAGATACGCGCTTAAGTAGGCCACCTCTGGCAATAATCAATAACATGCCCCGACAAAAAAGAGTGGGGAAAATGATTTTCTCAATGAACACCAGTAAAGCCATGTTCGGTTTGACAGGCTACATAGTCCGAGCCCATCCTCTGCTACTGCACGTGCCTAATTCGGCCCATATGTTTTCGAATATGTGCATACTTTTCATAGTGAGGCATGCATCAACCGATGGCTGGTGGTCCCTTCTCGATCCTGGGTAGATATTGAGTGAATGTTACGATTATGGATTCTCCCCCGGCTGCTTCTCTTCCCTGAGTCCCTACTTGTCGACTTTGCTAGCTGCCTGCCTCGGCCTTGGCTTTAACTGTTTCTTCTGTTCCAGCAACTTCCTGATCAGTCACTTCCAGCCAGTTTCTCCTCTTCCTTGACTTCTGCAGATTCTGCTGCAGTTTCAGCTTTCACCGTTACTTCTGCGATTCCTCCCTCTGCAAAAGGCACAATTTCTTTTTCGATAGATCTTCTCCACTGCTGCCTCCTATGGCACGAGTACGACTGTGGTATTCAGAGTCTCAACATTAGTTCCGGCTTTGGCTTCCACAACAGTGACGCTAACTTCTGATGCAGACATGGGACACCCCCTCTTTGTGCTCCTTGAGCTCATCTATGGCTGCTTTTGGTTCCAATAATTGAATACGCGTAGAACCATTCGATCATTGTTGGTTTTTTATCACATCTTTTTATCAGATTTGTCTCTTCTATAGTCTTCTTAACGATCTAAATTATATGTATTGTATGATTTGTATCGGCAGCTCAATGGGCTGAGAATCGCTGGTCATCGCGAGCTTCATACCCTAAAAGACGGTATTGATTTGTCTAGCCTAGAACTCCAGGATAGGACGGTGGAGAAGGTGTTCACGACACACTTTTGCAGCACCTTAAAACCAATCTGGATGTGTTACCCATCAAGTTCCTGAGCCAGCCATGTCCAATGCTGTTCCCCTGTCATACGATCGTATCCGATGGGCTCTCTATTCGACTTAAGTGTCTTCTCATGCTCGGTTTCCTTGACCATCTCTTGATTCCATCTGCAGGGCGGACCTGCAGGTACTAGTACGACGAGGACTATGCAAGCTTTTACATTTCACCTTGTTCCGGCCCAACACCCCCTGCATATTATCAATTTGAGATGTTTTCCAGCTAAAAACAATGTTATTCTGATGATATTTGAAAGGCAATTACCGATTTAATTAAACAGACATGATCAATAGATGGAATGAGGACAAGTAATGCTTGTCCAACTTTCAGGATGAACACTCTTCTGTTGGGTTCTTGCACAGATAGTCTTGCCGGTTGCCACTGGACCCTTTTGATGTAGGAGATGGACTCCGGGATTACCGTGTGCGTTCTCAAAGTACATTGCATTCGATTGACTGATCGATTCATGTTAGTTGCAGATCGGAGTTAAGGGAAAGAATGAGAAGCAGTGGGATCACGGAGACCACAACCGACAATGAGAACAGCGTCCCTTGTTTGCCAGTAGATCTCCCATCCGGGCTTAAGATCGTGTGCTAGTGCTGGCACCGGAAATTCCATAACGGCGAGTTGAACGGCTTGGAAAGTGGGAGACGGCGATATGGCAGCCTGCCAAGGAGTGGCTGCTACCGGCTTTCGTAACTCTAGATGGCAATAGTTCCTGTGTAACGGTCTAGGGACTGTGAAGATTATTTTCCAATCTTGGAACATTATTGTACCATGTCTTTGCAAAATCAGTAGAAAATCCTTTAAAAACATATCATTTCAGGCACAAAATTAAGTAGTTTGCAAAGATGTTGTACAATAACAATGATGTGGAAGGTAAATAATTTATTGTGTAACAAAACATTAATGCTGCATTAAAGCCATTTATCATTGTAATGTTGAAATGGTTGTCAAATCAACTTTGTCTCAGCTATTATACGGTAAAATTTAGCAGCAATAGCGCAAGAATTAACTATAGACATAACATGGATGTGAAATATATCAGATTTAAGATTATACCAAAATACTGTGTTGCTGCAATTTCTTATTGGGACAACAAATATATAAAGAGAAAAGTAAAAGTCCTACCCAAAAAAAAAAGTGAAAGGGGGAAAAGAAATAATGATACACACAGTATAATAGTCAAAGCAATACAAGCTGCTGCCGGCTGAATCTTGGACTGATTATCCATACGCTCTCCAACCATTTCACGTTCTTCTCTGCGACACCCGCACAAATAGTCGCACCGCATAGGACGAAAGACAGTCCCAGTTTCCTCCTCTCGTCCTGTTCTGTTTCCACACTCTTTTTATTTTTTGAATTGCCCGTTTAAAGCTTTACTGGGACACACAGTTCTTGATTCCAAAGCTTTGCTTTTCCGCTCTCGATTTCCTTGGATCCGTCTGTCTCGTTTTCGAGCTCATGTCTCTGGGTAGTGGAGCAGCTCCGGCTTCCAAAGAGATGGGGTTCCAGGAGACCAAGGAAGCGGGGGAGAACAGTGGGATCATGGAGACGAAAGCAACTGAAAGGATTGAAGGTAGTGAGGACAATGACACCGATGATGAGGCCGGGGGGGAAGAAGGTGAGGAGGAGAGTAAGTTGCACTTGGGTCCTCGGTTCTCCCTGAAGCAGCATCTTGAGAAAGACAAGGTTTGATCTTTTCCGCTTTCTTTTTGACTTGGCGATATTCCTGCTGGATTTGGTAATCCATAATTTATGGGGCATTGCAGTAATTAGCTGCACTGATTTGTGTTCTCTGCAAATATCTGTGCTGTTATGTTGTGTTAGGACGATGAGAGCCTAAGGAGATGGAAGGAGCAGCTGCTTGGGAGTGTGGATTTTGACAATATTGGAGGTATAGAGTTCTTTCTCGACTCTGTCTAAATTTTGGTTCTTGCGCTCTTAAGAAACAAAAAAAAAAATTATGATGGTGATTTCATTATAACTCTATAAGTACTCACATAGATTGATCCTCAACGAGAAACTATTAGCAAGATTCATGTCTCAGTGGTCTGCTTCGTTTTATATATAAGATCTGATGATAAATCTCATAAAATGAGCCTTTGCTTTGGGAAAATGACATCATAGTTAGGGGCAAACAATTCAGAAGATATTGGAAGTGTGCATCATATTTTATTGGAAATTGTAAATGCTTGGGGAATACGTAATTCTACTCTGATAGTGGTCCTTCCCTGTCAAGTCCCAAGTTTTGCTCCAGGAAAGGTAGGAAAATCCTTTCAGGAGGATACCGAAGTATTTAGTTTAGGCACTGTAGGATAATCTTTTCCAGGAGAGATAACTGCTTACCCCTATTCTGAAAGTAGAGAACCAAAATACTTGAACTTTATGTTTATCTAGCATCATTCGGGCTTGCTTATGTCTAAGTGGGAATTGCCTGTTCTTTTTCATGTACCCTGGACTAGAAACATCTCTTTCCCACCCCCCACCCGGGCCCCACGCCCTCCCCCCCGGGGGTGCTCCTCTTTGTTTTATGTGTCTTTCCTGGACAGAAGACTCCAAGGACATTCTGTCATTATCTTTTTGGCGATAAGGCTTTACTGGAACTAAAGCTGATAGATAAATTTTCATGTGGTGGAATCAGTTATGACAACAGCAGAGTTAATATTATGTAGTGATCTTTACTTATTTTTTAGTAATATCTTTGGATAACTTGCTTAGGAATGTGTATTTACAGACAAAAAATACATTCTATCACAATAATGACTCTAGTGCAACTAAGTGTGATTGGGGTCATTGTATTCCCTGCAATGTTGGTTGTTTGTAAACTTCCTTGTCACAACTACACTTATGTAAATCACGTTATGTTTTCTTTCTTCCCTCAATATAGAATCTTTTGAACCTGAAGTGAAGATCCTTAGCTTGTCAATCGTCTCTCCGGATAGGCCTGATATAGTCCTTCCTGTTCCTGAGAATGGCACACCGGATGGCCTCTGGTTTACCTTAAAAGAAGGGAGCCACTACAGGTTGAGATTTGCCTTTCAGGTCAGCAACAACATTGTGTCAGGCTTGAAATACATTAACACTGTCTGGAAAGCTGGAATTAAAGGCAAGCTATATTTTCCTCACCTATGTACATTAACTGTATATAGCGAACATCTCGAACCATTCTCTGAGAAATAAATTCCTCTTTCCAGTGGACAGCACAAGAGAGATGCTGGGAACCTTTAGCCCTCAGCCAGAGCATTATACTCATGTGATGCATGAAGAGGTCACTCCTTCAGGCATTTTAGCGAGAGGGTCATATTCTGCAAGATCCAAGGTAATCTCACTTAATTGAGTTTTCTTTTCAAGAAGATCAGTAACCAATGGCAGTAGATTCTGAAAGAGGTTGGCATGAATCTCTATAAATTATGGATGTCTCCTCTGTTCTATGTTCTACCAGTGTGGGATACCTATCAAATTCAACCTGCCTCATCTTTATGCACTATTTTCTGCTATTTTTGTTTTAAATGAATATACTCGAGTAAAATCTGCATTTAATTATGGTTTGTGCAGGCATCCTAAAGATGTTTTATGAGTTTTTTCAAGTCATTGGTTTCTCCAATTTAAGACTTAATGCTTTAGATGTAAATTACTTTTTCAAATTGTATTGGTTTTTATGCTATTGGTTTTAAATAAATTACTTTTGGAGATATTGGTTTCTCCAATTTAGGAAGCTCCATGGTACCTGCTCTAGATGTAAATTACTTTTTCAAATTGTAGCAAATGCCTCTTCATTCAATATCAGTTTCATTTCTCTCTCGCTTTCTATCTGGTTTTAGTTTCTCGATGACGATGACAAGTGCTATTTGGAGATCAATTACAATTTTGACATTCAGAAGGAGTGGGCTGCTTCTTAAAACTGAGAATGGAAGTCCCAATGAGCTGCAGCCTCCTGATAAGCTTTGCTTCATGTGAGAGTCCACAATATTCTTCCGGTTCCTATTTAAAAGTCGTGAAGAGAGTGCTGTGTCTGACCAGGTTACTGTATAGTAAAATCTCAATATCTCTCCAGGTATATTAGTTTGTCAGACAGGTTGTATTCATTTAAGATCCTTGAACCTCTCATGAGTTGAGTGTTCTAGGTGGTTGCTAGGCTTATCATGTTCTTGCAAAGATTCTTCATACTGTCAATTCTTCCATGTTTTCCTGATTTCGTATTGGTGCTGGAGTATGAAGTGTGCCCTTATAGAATTTTACATGTTCTCTTTTGCTAACTATTACTGTGCAGTTTCTTGGACACCCTTTTTTTTTTTTATTCCAAATGGGCTTTGGAAATAATCTGGTGGGCATAGTTTGGCTATGTTTTGGCTTTTCTCTGAACAGAGACAAAGTCATGTCTGGAAAACCAAACCAGAGAATCAGTTTTCTGGTTTGCAAATTTTCATTTCACTTTACACTAATGGACTTTTTCCTTAAGACAGTTAGGCGCAATTTCTGGTGGAAAGCTGACCTGAATTCATAGTCCAGCCAGTGGATTTTTAGACCATACTAAACTAGACTTGAAAGAACCTACTTTTGGCCGGTCGGTTCAGTTTTTTGGCTTTAGCCACACTACACATGTAGCATAACACAGATGAAACAATGGGACCATGAACTCTGACTTTGCAGCTGCTGCATATCTTATTGGCCACACCAAAGATTGATCAACTCAGGATTGGCAATCGGTAATACTTTTGCTGATTCTGTGTCAAAAATTGTTGATTTAAGATTATTGGAAATAGTTTGATGGGGCTGTTTCCAGCTGTAAGTTAGAATAAAATAGCGCAAGAATCCAATGAACGGCAGCAGCTGCTGAAGTCTGACAGTGACCTTCCACCACCTCTATGATCTTCTTGGGTCCCGCCTTCAAATAATTGCTATGAACATAATGTTGGACCAAGCTCTCATACTATTTGTCGGGATTATGTAAACAATGAAGATAAAATGGAAGAGACGAGGGAACTACATATAGGACATATGCGAGCTGGGATGGCAATGGAGTGTTGTCTATATGTCAAATAATCAAATCAAATTGTAATGAATCTTCAATCCCAACACATGAAAGGGATGATTAGTTTCGTGTAGTACAATTTACAGTCCAGTCACAGAAGGAAGAGTCAGTGAGTCCGTGGGATAGAGCATAATATCGATTCATTGGTAGTGAATTTATTGCATCTTGGGAAGAATTCTGGGGTCCTTCCCGAATGAATGAATGTCGCGTTCAATATGATATCTCACATGATAAAAACGTGATTCTCAATTGTAATCACGTGGATGCTACGAATCGAAGTGACTTCACTGATCAATCAACCATTTTAAGTGAGGAATGAAGATGGCTGGAAACTCAGAAAGAAGACCGACAAATTGATGTGTCAAGTGAAATGCAACATTCGGATCATCTCCTCTGACAAAAGGACACGAATTGACTTTGAAGAAACATTAGACTATGACGATGCTGTCCTGGTTTTGACCCCTAATCTCAACTTCCTAGTTGCTTCATTGTTGACGAGCACAAATTATCAACCGGAGGACTGGAACCTTCAGCCTACCTCACTTTGCAGAGCCGCCAGGACGGGACTTCCCGGAAAAGGCCCTACAGCCACTGTATGAACGACCCTGAGGGGATAAGCGACGAAAGTCCTCCTGACCCATTGGGCCAACCTTCCCCAAGACGATGACATCATCATTGCCATGGAGAGGCCATCCTCCGAAAGGTCACCCTTCAGCTGCATTTTTCAAAGTTCTACGAGAGCCTGCCTGAGAATCAGCAGAACCTCAAAAGCTCCTGATCCTTCGGAGGGGAACTACAACCACAAAGGCTTTCAGAAACATCAAACAATACACGACCTCAACCATTTTCTTCATCTTTTAAAATTATTCATGTCAGTTTCAGTTATTGAGTTTGTTGCTGTGAAATCTACCTAAGAGATTCTTAGGTTGACAGGGGGAAAAAAACTACGGGGAAGTCAAATTGAGATCCCAAGACATTGAGATAACTCCGCGATCTTTTTAGTAATAGTTTGGCATTCTTATGAATTTGATAGAGAAACAGCAGCAAGAGCTGCAGAGACCAATTTCAGAACCCAATGGACAGTGTGATGAGTGCTTTAGAAAGACGCCACGCAAGGACATAGGACTTAACATCAAGCATCTAACTTCAGGCATTGAGTTAATATCGAAAGATACCCAACAACCACTGAACCAAAATTATATTGTATTCAGAATGAACCGGCCAATAAAGCATTTCCAAAATTTACACCTCCGCCACCGGCTGTACCATCTACACCATGGGGAAATCAACAGAGGGGACATTCTTGAACCCTTTTACTCTGTCCCTTCACCTTTTTGCAGTAAGCAGCAAATAGATATGGGAATTATGCTCGATAATAATGTTAACTAAAACGTCTCTCCCTCATCTCATCATATAAAGATTTAGATCAGCTTTGTAGTCCCCAAGATGCTATTTGTCATCCAGTTTGAGGGAATTTAGCCGTCTCAGTCTCTGATCGAGCTCTGCCATGACTGCTGGCTCCTGCTTTTTCCTCTGCTTTGATAGTGTGTTAGTGGTCATGAAACCAATCTTCTCAAATGCTACCTACAAATGTGAGGAAAAAATCCTGTCTTTTAGATCCCAGACAAGAGAATATCAGAGACATTGGACAGATATTGAGACGGCTCCACTGCCACTAAAAAATCGTGCACTCTCTTACTGTCAGCAAGTCATCAGGATCAAACAGGTGATGAGTAGTCCTCTGCAATATGTTAATTACGTCACCAACATGATGGGTTAGAAGCAACTCGTCTTCTTTCATCTGCAATTTCACCATAGAATTTAGCAAAGTCAAGCAAAAAAGATGGTATGGTTTTTCAAAAAAAGAGTGTGAGGATTAGACAAACTTGAAAACCAAGCACACCTTGAATATACCAAGAGCTACATGGAATAAAACCTTGGCACCCTCGTAAAACAGAACGTCCCACACCCTCAAAGTTGTCTGAAAAGGAGAGGAAGTTTTTGTCAACCTAAGAATGTGCAATCATGAACGAATGCACTTGTCTCGAGGATGAGAAGGAGGAAGAGGATTAACTGTTTTTCTCACCTCTGAAGGCAAGCTCTTCGAGAAGAGGCAAAGGAACCACTCTGTGGCAACGAGGGTCACATCAAACTCTAGTGCTTCCAAGTGAGCTGCTAACCTGCAAATTTCTTGCTCTTAATAATTGCTCAATAATTACAGGATGAGTTAAATGCACTTCACGCAAATAGTTGAAGTAATGAAGTACCTGGGGCACTTTTTAGTGAGTAAATCTTTAAATACTCTTTGCTCGACATGACATCCTGATAGATTATTTGTGTAGCAGTCATTAACCAAGACATTTTCTAACAAGACAGCTAGCATCCAAAAGGCATCCTCTTCTGTTTTCATGACAAGCAACAGGAGTGCAGCAACATAATTCAATCCCTGCAGTGAAGTGCTACTATATTAGAGCCACCAGTGTCCTGATCTTCTTAACACATTTGGAATTGGGGAAACTGGGTTAAAAAGGCTTAACGGGATGAAACTTCAGATAAATTAGACAAATGGATTTGAGTTTCAAAGTGTAATAGAACTAATAGTTTTTTCAGCTGAATTTAGGAGAACAGAAAAAAGTCAAAATTTTCAAGCTCTTAAATGTAATTGTCAATTAGTATTATACTGCAGAAATCCATATTTCCAAGATGGAATAGATGGAAAATGGACGTTAATTCATACTCTGCACTGCTATTAGAGGTTTTTCATTTTTTCCCCCTCGTTTGACAAACAAAAGCTGCTCCTAAGAAGTATATCTTCCTCATTTCCTCGTAGCTCAATTCTGCTGAAGGGCAAAGATAAGAGCGAGCAGCATGAACAAGATCAGGAACAGACCTGACAGTAGCCGACATCAGAGTCACGGTAAGAATATCCAACAAGGACACGTCTCAGGGCTGCATGACCTTCTGAAGTATCCAGCCAAGGGTGACCTGGAAAGGTTCGTGGCAGATCCTGCATATTTATTAGCCATGGCCCCAAGATAAGTGCACGGACAATGGGAATTAAGTAGCCGTTGTCATTTGAAAGTAGCCTGGAACTGTTGCAGCTATACATTTAGGATCATTATGCCAATTGGACCAATCATGTCAAACCACTGAAATCTTGCAGTTCTCAGCAGGCACATATGATTCATCGTTCCACATCAACAGAACAATGGATATGCCAATTGGGCACAAGAAGAATTCCCTAGACTAAACTAGAAAAAGCAGATCCAAGATTGTGATCGAAGTATGACCATACCAAAGTCATTATGAAGACAATCGTAGTTATTGGATATTGTGGTTGAAGGTGAATATGGGAAACTAGAAATAAAGAGCTTGTCTACAACTTAGCAATACAGATTCTAAGCAATGAATAATGATCCAGAGAAACATATTCGCCTATATCCTAAAACTCTATAGCTTGAGATGGACCAAAAGAGGCTGAAATGAGCATTAAGACCGAAACGTCTTCCCATATGTGTTTGTCACACAACTCCCAACCCTTCACAGCTAATGAAAAATAAACTAGTAGATGTTTTATTTTGCTATCATAGACTCCATCGGGCATTGACTCCCTCAAAATCAATGCTTTCATTAACTTGAATTCCTATTCCAATCCCTGTCTGCTGAACTCCATGTTCGAGCATACAATGACCTATTAAAAAACTAAAAGCTAATGCGTTGCCGATGAGGAGGAGAGCTTCTAAGATATATATAGTCACTCACATGATCAATCTGCCTCGTGGCGGCAGTAACCTTGCCCTCCACAGCCTTTGTGAGGTCACTATAGTAACTATCAGGAACCGTAGACTTCTTCTTGGCTGCCCCCGAGAGCGAAAACCAAACCTTGGGCCTCAGCACCGGGGGGATCCCCTTTCGAATAAGTTTCTTGAGGGTGATGGCATTGGCCAAAGCCGAGAGCTTGAGGGAAGATTTCAAGGCGATGCCATTTGAAATCTCGGGCTGCAAGTACCAATTAGCTCCCTTACTCGCCTCCAGGGCCCACCAGATACGCCCCTGCTGCCTCACTTTCTCCCTAACCTCATTCAGGACGTTGACATCGTCTACATTGCCTTCTACTGTGAATCCATACAGGTCCTGGAATTTAACGGTCAAATTTGCCCGCCTCGAGTGGATACTCGGCCTCAGGACCGGGATCTGAGACTGTAATTCGATGGAAAGGTCCCTCTTGCTCCGTGTTCCATACATTTCTTGAAGTGTGGTTGTTGCAGATCAAGAACAGGGCTAGATAGAAGAAGGCGAGATCTTCGATTGAGAAGGCAGAGGAACTTGTCAATGAAGGAACGCACACATGGGAAGGCTTGAAAGAGTCAATTTTGTTTCCCACATCCGATTATTGGATTGCAATTCTTTAAATTGAAGAAGAAGGAACCTGTTAGGAGCTGGCAAGTAATCATGAAGCTCAAGCTCTTTTGATCAAACTCAAAATTCTCGATAACAAATGGGCAAACTGAGCAGAGGAAGAAGGCCCGGTTTTCCGAGAGGGAAATGGAGCTCGGGGAGGAAACAGAAGGGCAACAGAGGATCAGAACAAGGGTGCCGAGTATTCGGGCAGATTAAGGCCAAAAATAGGAAGAACCAACCAACCGAAAAAGAGCAAAGCAATGTATTGGTGGCCTCAGATAGGCTATCTCTGTCTCTCAGTCGGGACAGAAGAGGTGGTGAAGAAAATTGGATGGGGCTGAAGTTAAGTTAATATTAAGAATTTCTTCTATCTGATCACAGTCCATCCACATAACCCGAAAAGTTCTTCCCGTAGTAATCATTTCTCCTTTTTTTTTTTTATTCTCGAATCCTGTATCAATCATTTCGAACGTTATCCTTCCACCATGAACTCTTGGTCACTTGGGCGAAGACAGAGAGACGTTGAAGGTAGAGTAAGAGCAAGGGTGAGGAGCAAGTGGCCAAGAAGTACAGAACCAGATATTCGTACCCAGCCGGCGCCCAACCTTAAATTTAAAAAAAATAAAAAAATAAACAGAGGGCAGTCATGCGTGGAACACAACGATCAGGGGTGATATTGGAATTTCACGTGGCGGCTGTCAAGCAGGTGAGCCTTGGACGCAGGCGTAGTTACTATACTGCCCTTCTTCATGCCCTTCTAATTCCATCCGTGATATATTTAATATCCCAAATAGTAATAAAAATTTAATATATTTCACATGAAGGCTTCTAGTTGGATTATTAAACTGTACCCACAAAAATTTCAACCGAATTATATAATTACATATTGTCCATACGGTAATTTTACCTGTCCAAGTAAACACAACAATTTAATACTATAAATAAAGATAAATTAAAAAGTCACTCGAATTGACTAAAGGGAGGTAACTAATACAGAAATTCTCAATAATTCATGTATTTAATAATTTTCCTCATGCTTTTGCTCACCAAAAATATTGATGAAATTGCAATTGATATTGCACAAGATACAACAAATCTCTCGTTCAAAATAGCTCAATTTTTTAAATCATTGAAAATTAATATCAAATAAATAGAACATATATATTATATACACATTCTAAGTAGTTTATATTAAAGGTGGCAATTTAGGTCAGCACAATACGAAAAATTAGGTGGTCCAAAAATGACGAGGCACAAAATGTTTGTACTTGAGGTTGCTTGGGACAAGTACAAATTATATAGATAATTATTTTTTTTAAAATAAATTTAAATAATTTATATTTTAAAA
>CXYZ01007961.1:907815-918517 GCA_900006705.1 Sonneratia caseolaris
TTTCATATAATTTTATTTTTATTAAAAAAATTTCATACTTTCGAATCGGTATAATTTTTTTCGGACCATAAAGGTACGACCCAAAAACACCAGCCCAAGCACAATTTATTTCGGGCCATACTTTTGAGTCGCGTTGCGTTTTGCTAACTCTAGTTTATATCTTATTTATAAAAGAAAAGACTAAGCTCAATTTCGTAGCTTTCTATTTGGCAAAATGTATTTCTTAATTTGCTTTCCAATGGAAGGGTATTTTAGGGAATCTATCTGACATAAGTCAACATGACTGGCCCATAGGACGATTACATGAAGTCGAGGTGATGAGCTGGCCAGAGAGCGGGTCCCACCAGACTGTGATGAACGCCTATTCTCTCCGGCCTTTTCCCTACCCCACCCTTACCGAAATCTTCCCGTGGGGCGGACGAAGGGCAAGGCCATCGATGTTCGCCAAGTCGCAGCCTCGAACCTTGCAGCCGCCGTCGATATGCTCCTCCGGCGGGCCGCTACGCTACAAAGGCAAGACACTCCGTCTGAGCTTGTCGGCAATTGACTAATGTGATTGGGGCCCACTCCTCCCGAAGGGCGCCATTTGGTATCCGACGAGTGGATTTTTTAATAGAAACTTTTACTGTAGAATTGTCCTATAGTCATTGTAAACTGTTGAATTCATTTTTTAATTTATATGTGTTGATGAATAAATAATACTTATTGTTACAATACTTCTTTCTCGTTTCATCTCTTAGATCGTAACTCAACCAGTCGATCTCGGTCCTGTGTGGCTGAGTACGATATTAGGAGGCCATTGATGCCCGAAACCTCGATTTGAAAATCTGTTACGCCAACAGCTTCCATGAATTGGCTTGCGTACAGAGAGAGACGGGCATGCCTGTCGGACCAACCACTGCAAAATGCTTGATAGTAACTCCAAAGCTAAGAGCGGAGACAGATACAACTGTAGCTTCTCATGGCGATCGAATTGGCACATGGCCCGGTGATCATGTCGACGTCCAAGACTTGACCCTCAAGGTTCAGACGATTTCGGATATCCAACCTCGAGACTATGGTGCGCTTTTGTAATTCTTGAATTTATCAACTTATATCAATATTAAGAGATGTAATACCTGTCACGTTTAGAGATATCATATAAAAAATTATCAATAAGTAACTTATCATTTTAATATGTATAAACTAAATATATTAAAATTTACATATTTACCATATTTTAACCCAAATTCATACAATTTTATGTCATCTTATCATATAAAAAAATTACAAACATAAGATAGGGATAGACAACAAAAGAAAAAAAGTGATCCCTTCTTTTGTTTTTATTTTTGAGTGCCATTTTTAAATTTGTTTTTTTTTCTTGGGTTGGATAGTCTATAGTGGCTTTTTCAAATTACGTGAAAATCACGGCCCCACCGAGAATTATTCTTCGGATTTGATCAATGATGACATATGAAGAAAGAGATCAAGTGTATGCATATATTATATTATTTTTTTCTACCAAAACAAAAGTGGTATGTTCACATATTATATATAACTCCCGAAGCACGTCGGGAGTTTCCAGGCTCAAAGAAAAGTCAAGAATTTCAACTGCTTCAATTAAAAGATAACTTTGTCATTATTATTATTATTATTAATTTAAAGGGTTAGATGATAATTGCACGGTTTCCCATTTGAATTCCAAATTTCCCCAAGCTTTGTCCGATCGAGTCCAGTCAAGGGTTAACGGTGATCGATTCATTTGCTTATTTTTTTATACACCATATTCATATTCAAATTAGACAAGACATTACCAGTTAGATATCTTTTGATTTTAATTATTTTTCCCAATTTCATGATTGGATCCCAGCATTTGCTTCAGTGAAAAGGCTGTTGAATTGGTGAATCAACATTGTAAGAATGATTTAGTTAAAAAACGATTTGTCACTTTTTCCTCTTCAATAACATCTTAAATTCAAAATTTTCAAATATATGTTTAATGAGCTTAGATCAGTTATTGTACTTTTAAATTTCAGATAATGTCTCTGCATTATCGATAGAATTCATTCATATGGGCAACACACTCCTCATCCTAACGGGCCCTTGCCAATTCTTGGGCTCTGACGATCTTTCTTCGACCTTAAACTTAAAAATCGAGAAGAATGTGCTTATGAGCCCCGCGAAGGGTCCCGGCCCTAAAGCTTAAGCTCAGGTAGCCCACATACTAGTGGCATCTTCGGCCACTCGGAATCCAGATTCCAACTACGGATGAGCTCTACACGGAACACCGATTCCAAAAGATTTAGCATTCTGGATGGAGTTCCCCGTTATAAATTCATAAAGAATTGGGACTCCCCATAGGTCGTCGTGCCGTACAGTGATTCCTTATCGCATTCCCAGAACAGGTCCACTGAATCCTGTTGTCGTTGAGCCCGAGCCCTATTCCCTCGCCATTTCAATTGGATGCACAATCGAAGATATGCCAAACTTTAATAATGACAGACAACTGTAATATCTCTACGTTGGGGGCAAAATAATACAAAACACCACTTTACCCCTATCTACCATAATTTTTAGAACCAGATTAGATTATCTAATCGGATTTATTCGACCAAGAACCATCTAGTTATTTGATCCGATTTATTAATTAATCTAAGTATATTTTGAATCTAATCAAATTTATCTAAACTAGTTGGTATACGGTTCAATAGTTAAATTTAATTGAATTGAAATTGTAACTTGGTGAATTAAAAATTATTTTAAAAAGAAAATAAGCATATATTAAAAAATAATATTAATGTTATATTATATTTTTATTAAACTTAAAAAGAATATTTTAAATTTTAAATTTATAAATTGATATTCAATATATTGTATTTTAAATTATAATTATTATTTATTAAATGTAACATTTGATCCATTAACCCATAATTTGATACATTAAACTCATGAACTTATGCGCTCATTGCATCTAAGTCTGATTTAATTTTAAAAAGTATACCATATATATAGTAATATTTTAAATTATAATCTCAGGCGACAGCCAAGTCTTTTGTCCTTTTTTTTTCCATTTGCAGACACGGCCCATGACTGTTCCGTGCACGCCCCGGTTCCTGACGTCAACTGTCTGTCTTTGACTTGAATGCTCGAACAAACTTAAGAGTCTATTATGTCGCGTATAAATGAAGTTTAATTACATATAACTGGTGATTTCACGAACTGACAATGCATCAAGCAATCCGACCTTCGAGGATCTATTCATAATAAAGAAATAAGAAAATATTTATTACATATTATATAACAAATTCGTCCCATAAAATTTATTAAAACAATAGTTTATAAAGGTATAAGATTTTAAAATTGCAATATATACATAGCCTTTGATATGTGACTGATGTCAGCTAGATCAACTGTTACAATTTATATTCCACATTTGTAAGTGTGATTATATTATTTTCTTGGTTAAAATTCTTTCCCTTTATTTATGATTGCATCCTATTTTCTCCCTCTGAGAGTTCTATTGACTTGGGCATTGGAGGCAAGCTGACCCGCCTGGCTTAGGCGATCCATGTGCTAGCAGTAAAGCACTTGAGTCCATACCCCTAAGGAGCTACCCCAAGAGTAGCCTTCCCTATGAAGGTTTCTGCTGTATCAAGATCGATCTGTTGTGCTTGCGGACGCATTTCATCCAACATTCAGGAACGCCAAATTGTCAACTATCCAAGCTTTGTACGTGAATAAAATGTTGTGAATCATTCATACCGAACTGTACCGCCATGCGGCTTCCAGTCAATAAGGTCGTAAATTACTATTTAACGCTTGCTGGCGCTGGTGGTTAGTCTAAGCCGCGCGCATTATTAATAAGCGTCCTCCTTTTATGGGGTGAATGATATTAATGAATATTCACTAGATAACCAAGTGAGACAAATCGAAAGTTGACCCATCAATTACAATACAATAAACACTTGGAGGCAAGGCAAACCTATATGATGGTGAATCTTTTGGTCCAGCACCAGCACTACCTCATATATGACAATTTAGTTCATGTGGACTAATTTATATTGAAATTAGATAGATTATTGTAAAGATTAAAGATTTTTCAACCGTAAATATTTTTAATGCATAAAACTAGAGCATTTTATTGAAACAAATGAGGTATCCGAATATATTATCATTTAGCTGCCATATATATGGTGATTTCTTCCGGCCATGCTATTGGTGAACGTAACATCAAATACATGTCACACTCTTATTACTGCACTCCCATTACTCACCTATTCTTTGTTTTGTATACATGTATATATGTGTATATATAATACGAAGCGCACATATATCTTACGGGGAGAAGCCACATCGATTGCATGCTTAGTTCTGGGGCTTGACTTCTACAGCCTTCTGGGCGGCCTCAGCTGCGGAAGCACAGCACCTACACCATCCCCCATAGTAGCCATAGCCACAGCAACCATAGTAGCAGCGGCCCCGGCCATAGCCTCTACCTGGATAGCCACCGTAACCACGTCCAGGATATCCCCCATACCTGCCGCCGGGGTACCCGCCGTATCCACCATATCCGCCTGGGTACTTGGCATCGTTCACTCCAACTGCATATTTTCCACGGGAATAGAAAGATCGATCAGGTGCGGATTTCTCCAGATTGCCCATGGAAGAGAACGAAAAAGGAGAGAAAGACTACCCCGGTTAGTTCTTACACCGTCATGCTCATTACTAACACTTTTAGTCTAGAAATTTGCACGTCATCTTATAGATATATAGACGATTAATAATTCATTGACGATCAAGAAATTTGAAGTTTTTTTTTTTATTCTAAAGTTCACGGATTCGTTGCTATAGAAACCTAAAAGTGATCTCACCATCTTTCTTATCGGTAGAGGTCTTCTCGGCCAAGTCTCGGGCAGCCACCTCCGAAGCGAAGAGAAGAACGACTGCAGCAAGAAGACCTAGCAGAAGGAGAACTTTGGAACTCATCTTTCTTCCTCTCCTTTGTCCGACAAGGACCTTTTTTTGTCAATGCATGGCTCGAGAGTGAGGTGATAAGTGAATTATTATATCCATGCATGGAGCAATATTTAGGAGGATTACTGTGAAAATTCAATATATTTATAATTTTTTTACTTAAATTTTATATATTTAATATATACGTTTAGTTTCATGATATATTTAAATTTAATTTTAATGATTCACTAGCGTGACATTTAACAATATCATATAGCATGATACGTTAACGAACTTTCGTCACATCCTCACTCCATGCAAGCATAATATTGCCATATTAACCATTTATGACATGTCACTATGCCATGTCATTAATTTATTAACATGTTATTATGCCATATCATCATATTATTAGAATTATAATTTAAGTATATTTCGAAGTTGAATGTATAAAAATAAAATAATTATTTTAAAATATATAAAACTCAAATATAATATATATAAT
Source organism: Sonneratia caseolaris (assembly GCA_900006705.1). NCBI lineage: Eukaryota > Viridiplantae > Streptophyta > Magnoliopsida > Myrtales > Lythraceae > Sonneratia > Sonneratia caseolaris. The sequence continues at coordinate 913,256 of CXYZ01007961.1, forward strand.
TTTTATTGTAATTATTCAAATATTTAAGTATTATTTATATGAGAAGTCAAAAGAGACCCACTACGTATCAATGCATTTGGCCGGGCCGACTGCGGAGAGGGAGTTATGTCTTGAATTGATTGCTCATTGATGATCAATCTTATCCCTTGCTCTCTCATTCTGCAAATTGATCATCTCCCAGCGAGATAATAATTTTCTCCGTGTTCATCTTTGACTTTGTCATGTCATATACGCCCCATACATATACGTACATATCCACACGGGTTGTTTGAGTATCTCCTATCAAATATATTACATAGATCAGGACAGCTTAATTACCATGCGTTAGCCCCTTATCCCGCATTTTGAATTTCCTAATTTCGTGTTTTCGAGGGACGATACGAAATTTTCGAGTATTGTCACCGTGGAAACTACTTACAGCGGAGAGCCTTCCTGAACATCATGTCCACCAATATTAAATAAATTTTATTTAAATAAAATATTATCTCAATATCATCTACTGAATTTACTTACAGGCAAGCTCTGCTATTAAGACCGAATGTTGTGATCCGTCCCTGCATGAAAGGGTCTTTACTATTTTCTTGCATGTAAAACTTTAATACGTTGGACCAGTTTTCCTGATGCTCTGTTGGACGATCGACAGTGGATTGTCTCCGACCAGGGCCTGTTAGGTGTGAACAGCCAATGTAACAAAGAACAAAATTTTGTGTAGAGACCAAAGAAACCAGAGAAAGTCAGCTCTTCTCGAGCAAAGAGCAATAAAAGAGATGGAAGGCCATCTTGAGCACGCCATAGATGCATAGAAATGAGGTCGGCATGAAGAACACCGGCAAGCAGCAAAAATAACTGGGAATAGAGGAAACCGGACTCTAGAAGCATCTTTGGACCTCCAACATTTATGTAATCTGGATTGAGAGGAACGCGAGAACATATCCACATGAAGAAGCAACAAATATGGTGTGTGTGTGTGTGACAATGATAAAATGTCGATTACAGTGCCTCACTTCCTATAATAGAACACAATTAGATGAGGATTTACTTCATTTTTATAATAGAGACAAAGCTCTGAATTATGGAGAAAAAAAATGATGAAGTGGTTAGTCAACAACTAGTTAATTAAGCAGTCGGCCATAGGAGCTATATTAGAAGCCGTATCCAGCAAGTCAAATATGTATACAGTTGTCGCACCATTAATGATAATTAAACTCAAATCTCTAATTACTGGAAATTTAAAGGCCAGACGGGGTGATGGACCGTGTTTAATTTGGTCCGTTTCCATACTCCTGAATCAGACTCTGCAGTCCTCAGCGGCGATGCAAGTCACATAATCGAGAGGCCAGTACTGTGGAATCTCCACATCTTGGGCAGTGAAATTCAACAACCTTATTGAGATCTAAGAAACCAGTGACGACTTTTTAGTATATGCGGTGTATGAATGGCTTGAAGAGTACAGAATTATTCGAGGTGAGCAAGCTCCAAGTCCATGATTTCACTAAATACACGCGTATGACTTGAACTCATAATACATACCAGTAGATAGCACGGCATGATGCATAACATGCATATTCACACTACGACACACTAGCTTTTCGCACCTTATTTTATCCCCAATCCCACAGTCTATCATTACATTTTAGTGTATTAATTATTTGGAACTAAGTTTCACCAGGCTTGGATCGCCTTTCAGTTCTGGGGCTTGACTTCAACCCCCTTCTGAGCAGCCTCGGCGGCGGAAGCGCAGCACCTGCACCTCCCATAGTAGCCACCGCCGCAGCAGCCATAGTAGCATCCCCTTCCGCCGCCATATCCCCTTCCGCCGCCGTATCCCCTTCCGCCACCGTAACCCCCACCTGGGTATCCACCATATCCGCCGCCCGGGTACCCGCCATATCCCCCAGGGTACTTGGCGTCGTTTACTCCATTTGCTGCTGCACGACACGTGGAAAGAAAGGGTCTAAAATGCTAAACCATTATTAGGTGGTTCAGTTCCAATCGATAACAAGGGTCTAAAATGGAGCTCACCATCCTTCTCATCGGTAGCGGAGGTTGTCTCTGCCAAGTCCCGCGCTGCCACCTCCGAGGCGAAGAGAAGAACAAAGGCTGCCAGAAGACCTAGCAGGAGGAAGACTCTGGAACTCATTTTTTCCTTTTTCCTCTCAGTGATACTTTTGTCAGTTCAACTAAGAGTGAGGGTGGTGGATGAGGAAATTGCACCATCTTCTACCCTCTATTTATAGGCTCGAGACTGGGATATCAAGTCCATTAGATCCAAGACATTCATAAAAGACTTTGATTTATCAATTGGGGAAGAGAGACCCACAAGGAATCAATGCATTTTTTGGCAGTTGGGAGAGGGGATGGAGCTGTCTTTTTAATTATTGATATTCATGGATGATGAATCTTATCCCTTCCTTTGGTTGGTCCATCGTGCAAAATGATCGATCAACTCCCCACTTGACATTACACCTCTAACATCCCTTTTTTTACTTTGGTAAATCGCTTGCCAATACATCTTGCACGAAGATCCCTTAAAGTTCGTAAGAAGATCGTTTATAGTTATTAATGTTTTTACGTAGTCCTATTTGTAACTCTTTCCAGTAAATTTTAAAAATTGATAAGAGAACTAGGGTAAAGATAATGAATTTATGTAGTGATCAATTTTGATATTTAAATTAAAGAAATGCGTATGATAATTTATCTATGTACAATTTAAGTAAAGTAACTAAACTAGAAAATTAACAACATCAAATAATCTCATAATATTTAAATAATACCATAACTAAATTTTGGTGAACTACAGAGATACCATATATTATGATTAGGAGATATGATGCTAATATTATCAAATATGAAATTTTCTAAAATGATAATTATGATTATCTCTGAAAGTTTATGAAAGGCTTGAGCGTAAACTTGCACAGTAGAGCTGGTAATGTATATATTGACATGATAAGGTACAAAGCTAGGCAGATTGAGATTAAGTTTAAATGTGCCTTGTGTCTACCCTGATCGAATATGTGTGACCTGTTTAAATTGAATGAAATTGAACTTAATCATGAAACCTAATAAGATACAGTTTAATTTAATATGTTTCGATGTGTGTTGAATTTATTAACTCATTTAACATGTTTAAATACCTATATATATATATATTTATTTGTAGAATTGTGATCAAGTTTATTGTGAAAACTGTTATGGTAATCGGATAGTTTTACAATTATATATGTTATTTTTTATTATGATAATAATTATAGATACATTAATTGTGTTATTGGAATTTTATTGTTGTCGTGATAGTTATGTCTTTATGCAAATCACAATAAATTTAGACAGGTATAATTATACTTATACGTGTGTTAAATGAATAGCCTCATGCGAATGTGATAATGGGTTGTGTTCGTATTAGATTATTTCGACCGGTATAATAAATGGGTCATTTAATGAGTTTAAAATTTTCTAACATGTGCCATTTACATATGATATACATTAAACATGGCATAAGAATATCATACTCAGTCAATCATATAAGGGAGGTCAGCTAGAACAAGATTTAAAGGGACCCGAAGATGTATATTTTATATGAGAATGTCAGCAGGAACTTTGTAAATAAGGAGTTAAATGTCATGTCGGGCCTTTTTTTTTTTTTTGGTTTTTTGGCCGAACTTGTCTATGGGATATATGAACGCGACGGTGGTCCTCGTCTATTTTGTACCATAATGGCAAATTGCACTGTGAACTGTGTGGTCGCTTGGTCGGGACAACTTCCTCGTGTCTCTGAAATTGCTAGCCGCACGCAGTGCTCATGAAAAGTGGGGGGAAAAAGATCATTTCTATAGTTTATCAATTCTGTTGAGTGAGCTAGATTTCATTTTTCTGTTTAATATTGCATAAATATATGATCCACAGCCATCGAGTCTCTTATGTATATCATTGCCATTTTGAGTACTTTGCATGATTTGTATTGCATCTCATACACACACAGATGCTCGGCACTTGGGCACTTGGTCTCGGTACCGTCACGATGATTCAGAGCCAATAGAAACATGCTCTTGCGATTAAATCAGCCGACGAGTCGAGGTGGGTCTGGAAACAGAATTTCAGCAACTGATCAGTGCTTGTTTTAGTGGAAATTATAGATAGGCCATGGAAACCAGCATTTGACAGGCCTGGATCCATGCCATAAGCGTCAAATAAGTACCCTCAAGTACTCTACCACGGTCGGTCACACATAGTAATTTGTATTGCATCGTATTTATACGTATCGTATCTAAATATTATGTGTAAAAATACTCTCAATCCATAACCTACCTGTTCAAACTCTATAAATTAAATGTATCCAAACGTATTAATAATGCACGATACAATTCACTGATTTAATAATATAACAATTAAAATAATCAAAATATTTATAATATAATTATAAAAATGAGATTATCATAATAAAATATAATAAATGAAATTTAACACACTTATATGATAAATTAAATTAACGATGCACATATTATATAAGTGAAATAGATTAATATTTGTAATACATATTTAAAAATTTTTAATCATATGAAATTAAATGTATCTTATTGGGTTATATAAATTTATTGTGAGTCAACTTGAATCCATTTAATTCCGTATCATCCTGGAGCCGGTATATACAAATATCGAGCTATACCACAGAAGTGGCCTCTTTGCAAAGCCAGCTTCCCATACAAACTCTCGGAAGAGAGTCGTATTATAAAAAGAAAATCAAACTCATGACTAACAAAGTTACAATATAAAGTAAAATTATTGCATCAAAAAATCTTTTTATTTTTAACTATAATATCGAATTTCGTTTAATCTCATTTTCCAGCATGAACACAATTAAATGTTCGATGCAAAAGGCGGGACCCGGGCTCAGAATTCTTCTCGTGGTCTCACGACAGCCAGCAATTAATTAAAGCTCGCCGAGACGCGACTACTGGGCCTTCGAGTGTCGGCATAATCCCCCTTCCCCCATTAGGCAATAGCGTATTCTCAATCGATACTCGAATCTCAATTGACATCTTCCCTTTTCCTCCGGCTTGGATTTTTCTTTAAAATCGTACGCAAAGAAGATATAATGACAATTAGTTCCTATTAGACCTCTCATCTTGGACCATCTCGTCTTCACCGATTTAAAAATCTCAATTTGGGTACCAATATTTTATATTTATTCATATTTAAATAATAATAATAATATTAAAAAAAATATAAATTTAAGTAATTTAATATTTTAAAATAAAATTT
>CXYZ01007961.1:918584-958116 GCA_900006705.1 Sonneratia caseolaris
TATATATATATATATATATATATATGAGTATAAAGGGGTGCATATATACCAGCGGTCGATGCTGCAGTCGTCTCGACCAAATCTACATCTACCTTGTCCTTCTCAGCAGTGTTCGCACCAGAAACACAGCACTTACACTTCCTGTTGGTTATGTAGCCACAGAAGCGGCAGGACGCCTGAGGATTGACTAGGTCACTTACGAAGCCTACAATGGGCAAGTGACGTTAAGAAGATGACACCAAGATCAAATAAGAGTGAAGCAAAATATTCTATCTGCATCGAATGGATATAATATTTATATACATATGCTCTATATGTATAAGGGTATGAAGGATCGATGCACACCGAAGGTCGAGGCAGGGGTCGTCTTGATTAAGTCAAGCAATAATTATTATTTCAAGTAAAAATAATATGAAAAGGTTTTAATAATACTCTAAAAATTAAATATGTAATTCGAGAGTAATATTACTTATTAAATCTCATTTTTTAAGCAAATAATTTCCTCTAATAATCAAAGGAAATCCAAGATTTCATAATCTATAGATATTCGTAAATAAATCTTATAGATACATACTACTGATTCATATCTTTTTTATCAGAATTAAGCAAAATTGAAATATTTGCCTCCGACCAGTCAAATATCCATTATTTCTATGCAATTTAAAAAAAATCTAATGCTATATTTATAAAATAGAAATGAAAAATAGAAAAAAAAAAAGGTATGAATACCACTATCCACAATTTATAATTTCAGATTATATACAAGCCAATCGAGTCCAGCTGGAATATAAAATTCGCACATCATAGTAAGTAACTTGTATTTAGAATTAAGGTCGTCCACTGGAATTCAGCACATGCCACCTCGCATTGACGCACTCCATCACATCACACAAGCTTCCAACATACAAATGGCCATTGCGAGCTCAGAGAGGGGTGGGGTGGGGAGAGAATAGTGAACGTACGTCACCGGTGACGAATAATTGCAACAGTCATTCATTGAAATGGGGCCTCTGCATTAATTGAATTTTATTTAAAATAAATAAATAAATTTCCTTTTTTATATTCTCAATAAATTTCTGAGGCGACAGACAGTTTGGAGAAGACGCTACGTGAATGTGGTAATATCTTATCTACCGTTTCACACTTTCGTAGTAAATATTTAGGCAGTGTTTGGTTCAACGTAAGGATTAAGGATTTTACTCTCCATGAAAAGTATCCCTCAAATTTCATACAGGGTTGAGAAGAGGAGAAGTTGAAGAAGAAGCGTACATAGAACATGGTGATTCGAATGTCGAATATAGAAGGGTGATCGATAATTGATTATTAAGATACTCGGGAGAACTATATCGGATGATTCGTCTGTTTATCAGCTCTTATAACAATGAAATCTTAAGACAAATATTACCAAAATATGATGAGAATACATGAATCATATCTAGACTATCTCAAGAATATAAATTATATTCAAAAAATATTTTTCTAATAATAATATCAAATTTTAGTGACCTCAATCTATAGCTTTTTCTGTATTGGGTTTTTTTTCTTAACCCTATGAAGGTTAAGCCTGAAGAGTTTTGCCGGTACACATATACAAAGCCCAATAGTAACAGACACATTTGAATTAGAAATGGCTCCACAGGCCCAAAATCCCTAATCGTCGGACCTCGCTTCTTCCTTGATGTCCAATGAGGCCCGGCCCATTCGAGTGAACAAGGCGACCTTATATGTACATATATATATATATATATATGTATATTCCTTTTCATTGATGTTCACAATAAAATAATATTCACGAGCATAATGGACCTGGATTAATCTAGCTAAATTCAACCTGGTTCAATCTACTGCGGATTCAATCTCATCATCGTGAAATTTTATACAAATTCATGTAAGGTCTTCACACTCATAACCATTTTAACCAGCCATTGGCAGGTGGAGCGTACATCAAGTGTATTATTATTATTATTGTTTTCATATTAATTATAGGAGACTTGCGCCCACAGTGAAGCTTGGCCTAATGTGATGGTATAACATTAATCGGATTCCCTGTCATGGAAATAAAATTTAGCATTCGGAGGCCTCCAAGTTCATCGATTCAATGAAAAATAATAACCAGATATTTACCGAAAGATTAATTGATCTATCCATTATGGCTCCAGCTGAGGTTTCAAGTGGATGGCTATATAAAGAATCCTATAAGAAAGAAGGACTTCTCATTTAGCATTGACATACAGGGCAGCTCGATCACTACAATACAGGAACATGATTTATGAGTCATTCTGCCGATGAGCCCAGCACACTGACACGTACAAGGGACACCCAGCAATCTTGTACTCCACGCACTTATTTATGTTCCTTTGTAATATATAATACATGATTATTATATGCGTGTATACTTGAAGCTGGCATATTAGTATTTTCGTCGACGACCTACTCGGGAGACTACGTATATGCCAGCCAAGTCTGACACGATCAGTTCTTTGGCTCGACTTTTTCCACCTTCTGAGCCTTGCAGACACAGCACTTACACGTCCCGCGTTTGATGTAGCCACAGTAGCGGCAAGGTCTCTTAACTTTGTCACCAGCTGCTCAGCCATCCCCATCGGATACGTATAGATGAACGGTTCAATCAGGTGAGTACACGCTGTGGATACCGTTAATCTATATACATATAACATGGTTGTAAGCCATAACTGATTAAGACTAACGTAATGAATTTGCTCGTTGGATAGTCAATATATTGTTAAGGGTTATTCTTCAATTGCTATCACATGCACCATATTGCAAGATGGGTGTGTTCTATACATATATATATATATATATGAGTATAAAGGGGTGCATATATACCAGCGGTCGAGGCTGCAGTTGTCTCGTCCTCTTACTGTATCTTGAATCGATTTCATATTCGGATTCATGGCCTTCACCATGTTTTTTTTTTCTCATTTATAGTTTCAAATGTTTGTTTTGATAAACTTGATCCATCATTGGATTTATACGAAAAAACATCTTTAAAGGATGATGCATTTCTCGATTTTATTATTATATTCTTGTGTATATCATTAATTTTTTATTCCAACACAAGGAATCGATAAATATTGCTATTGTGTGCATAGCCTATAAATACACACTCCACCGTCTTAGGATCTATCTTAACCTTTTCCGGTGTCGGTATTGCTACTGTCGCAAGACACTTCTATACTTGTAAAGTGTTTGTAGGATGGTCTCCTACCATGCCATAACTCATATGGGATGTTTTCCTTTTTCTTTCAAGGTGTCTTATTCAAAAGATAATTACTTGCTAAAATAACTTCTTCCCACATGTTCTGGGGTAAATTCGAACTTATTAACATCGCATTCATCATTTTTTTAATGTGCGATTTTTCCATTCAGCGACACTGTTCAATTGAGGTGAATATAATGCAATCATTTCATGGATTACATTTTGTTAACAAAATTCACCAATTGGTGCTTTGTATTCACTGCCTCTATTACTTCTCAATCTTTTATTCTCTTATTGAGTTACTTTTCAATCTCAATTTTATAGAGAATAAATTTGACAAGGCTTCATCTTTGCTCTTAAGCAATTACACAAAGTAATATTCCATGCTATCATCGATAAATGTAATAAAATATTTATTACTGTCTCTTGTTTGTACAAATTTTAAATCACAAACGTCACTATGAATTAGCTCAAGTGGTTCGATATTTCTTTCAATTATGTGAAATGAATTCCTTATTAATTTTGCCTCTACACAAACTTTGCATGTGTACTTATAATCGATTTGACATGTCGAAATGTGTTCAATGTTAACCAATTTCTATATCGAATCATAACTAACATATGCTAGTCTACCATGCCACAAATCAGTAGACTCAATCGAGTAGATAGAAGTAGCGTTACTCTTATTGATAATTGTCATAACATTGAGCTTAAAAAGCCCATTACATTCATATCCCTTACTCACATACATCCTAGAATTAGACAATTACTTTATTTGACTCGAACAACATTTTGAAACCATGCTTGTTCATTACTGAGCTCGACATCGGGTTCTTTTGGATTTCGGGAACATACAACACGTTGTTCAAAGTTAGTAGTTTCTTAGATGTCATTTTCAGCACCACTTTCCCTTGACCTTCAACGACAGAGGTAACTGAGTTTGGCATGTAGATCTTCTCTCCGCTGACTAGTTTGAAGGATGCGAAGAGGTCCCAGTTGGAGCAAACATGATGTGCCACTCTAGTGTCAATCCACCATTCCTTAGGATTTGATCGGACCAAGTTCACTTCAGAAACCACAGCTGACAGGTTGATGTCGGATATGTCCCTTGCAATAGCCTCAACCATGCTTGCCTCGGGGTTCTTCTTCTTTAGAAAATGGCACTCAGTTGATATGTGTCCTTTCTTGCCACAATTGAAGCATTTCCCTTGGAACTTGATCTTAGAAACGCCTCCTTTTGGTCGGCCCTAGCTTGGCCTTGCCTTTCTTGGGCTTCAAGTTCTGCCCATGCTCCACCACATTTGTCTTAGCACCTACTAGTGTAGAAAAGATCTGTTGGATCCTGTATTGTCCTCTTCGATACGAAATCTGACAATCAAGTCCTCTAAGGTCATTTCATTTCGCTTGTGCTTAAGGTAATTCTTGAAATCCTCTCATGCAGGCGGTAGCTTCTCAATAATCGTAGCCACTTGGAAGGTTTTACTTTGTACCATGCCTTCTGCATGAATTTCATGCAAGATAACATGAATCTCTTGCATCTGACTGATAACTGTTTTAGAATCGACCATCTTATAGTCAAAGAATCGTCCAACAACAAATTTCTTTGTGTCGACATCCTCTATCCTGCACTTGCGTTCCAAGGATTCACACACTTGTTTCGCTATCTTGTTTGTGCAATACACGCTATACAACAAATCGTGCAGACCATTTAGAACATAATTTTTGCACAAAATCAAAGTGCTTCCAAGCGTCCACAACATTGATAGTCTGGATATGTGATTCCTTTCTAGAGAGGCTTAGAGCCTCCTTAGTCAGGTAGCCTATTAAATTCAGTGTGGTAAGGCAAAACAACATTTTCTATTGCTACCTCTTGAAGTTCAACCCATAGAACTTCTTAGGTTTTTCACTGTAGGTCATAGGAACCGTAGTTGGCATAGTACCGATTTCTCCCAAAGGAACGGAAGTGACCAAGGCAGCACCTCCTATAGCCACATTTGGGACAAATCCAGAGCCTTCAAGAGGTGGAGCAAGAGCAAGTGAGGAAGTGGACACTTCCACATGCACAGCAGGGGCAATAGCCATAATAATAGTAATATTGAAAATAGTCAAACTATCAGTAAGCATCTAAGATCACAAAATGGAAAAGAAGAAGTAAAACGAATGTCTTTTGATCAGTGACAATAATATCTTCAATTACAAAGTAAACTCAGATGACAATACATAAAATAGAAAGAGATGAAACTTACAATACAAAATCGTAAATGCAGTGAAGAAAATTAACATAAATGAAAAGGGCAATTGAAGTCGAGGCATGTGGTAGTCACCGTGTCCTTAAGACAAATTTGACCTCTCCTAAGTGTGCTAAGGTGGTTTGGTCTATTATATCCCAGAATATAACGACAATATGAGTCGAGGATAGCACCGGACCTTAAGCTCGGAGGCAAACCAACATATGATAGAACACCTACACAGAAAACTATGCTAAAAAAAAGAGAAGAAGTGCATGTTTTTTGTTGAGCAATCTGCTCAATATATAAGAAGGAAACAGGGGCAATGACTTAGCATACCAATAGGCACAAATAGCCTTTAATTATCGGATTATGAGTATGTTATCATTAATTTGTCTATTAATAGTAGATACATCATTAATCCGACCATTAAGAATGAATTCAAAAAATCATTCATAAAAAGCTTTTAATTGTCAGATTAAAAGTATGTTACCATTAATTTGTCCATTAAAGACTATTTCATCATTAATCTGAACATTAAAAACGAATTAAAAAAATCATTCATAAATAGTTTTTAATTGTCAGATTAAGAGTATGTTGCCATTAATCTTTCCATTAAAGCTTGATTCATCATCAATTCGAATATTAAGAATGATCCAACGAATTCGAGTATTAAGAATGATTCAACAAATTAGAGCATTGAGAACGATTCAAAGAAATCGAGTATTAAGAATGATCCAATAAGTCCAATATTTCATTACTAAATAGCTTTTAATTATATGAGAACAATTTTCTCGTTTATAATAAAATAAATGTTATTAACCAACGAAAATTCTAGAATACATCCATGGCTCGCCCACCTTATATTATCGGAAAACATATATTAAAATTAATGATGAGTCATGCTACCGACGAGTCTAGCATGACACGTACAAGGGACACCCGGCATTCTTGTACTCCACGTACTTATTCCTGTCCCTTTTATGACATAATACATTATTCTTACATGCATGTATACTTTAAGCCAGCATTACTAATTTCATCGATGGCATACTTGGGAGACTACATATGCCAGCCAACTCCGACACGATCAGTTCTTTGGCTCGACCTTTTCCACCTTCAGAGCCGCACGGGTGCAGCACTTACACCTCCCGGATAAGATGTAGCCACAGTAGTAGCAATTTGCCTGAGGGTTAACTTGGTCACCAGCTGCTCACCCATCCCCATCCGATACATATAGATGAACAGCATATTGAGGTGAGTACACTATGTGGATATCGTTAATCTATGTGCATATAACATGGTTGCAAGCCATAACTAATTCACACTAGCATAATGAATTTGCTCGTTGGATAGTCAATATATTGTCAAGGGTTATTCATCAATTGCTATCACATGCACCATATTGCTAGATGGCTGTGTTCTCTCTCTCTCTCTCTCTCTCTCTCTCTCTCTCTCTCTCTCTCTGTGTGTGTGTATATATATATATATATGAGTATGAAGGGGTGCATATACCGGCGGCCGATGCTGCAGTCGTCTCGACCAAATCTACATCTGCCTTGTCCTTCTCAGCAGTGTTCGCACCAGAAACACAGCACTTACACTTCCTGCTGGTTATGTAGCCACAGAAGCGGCAGGACGCCTGAGGATTGACAAGGTCACTTACGAAGCCTACAATGGGTAAGTGATGTTAAGTAGATGACACCAAGATCAAATAAGAGTGAAGCAAAATATTCTATCTGCATCGAATGGATATAATATTTATATATATATATGCTCTATATGTATAAGGGTCTGAAGGATCGATGCACACCGAAGGTCGAGGCAGGGGTCGTCTTGATTGAGTTCACGGCAGCCGCATCCGACACAATGAGAACAGTGGCTGCAAGAAGGCCTATCACAATGAAAACTTTGGAACCCATCTCCCTCTCCTTTTTCTTTTCTCCCTCTTCTTTCTCGATTCGATTTTTAATTTTTCAATGCAACTCTGAGGAAGTGATGAAGAAAATGCTATCATGGTGGTCCAATTTATAGGAAAAATTCTAGAATACTATCCATGGCTCGCCCACCTTATATTATCGGAAAATATATATTAAAATTAATGATGAGTCATGCTACCGACAAGTCTAGCATGACACGTACAATGGACACCCGGCATTCTTGTACTCCACCTACTTATTTATGTCCCCTTATGACATAATACATTATTATTACATGCATGTATTCTTTAAGCTAGCATTACTATTTTCATGGATGGCACACTCGGGAGACTACATATGCCAGCCAACCCCGACACGATCAGTTCTTTGGCTCGACTTTTTCCACCTTCTGAGCCGCACTGACACAGCACTTACACTTCCGGATAAGACGTAGCCACTGTAGTAGCAAGTTGCCTGAGGGTTAACTTGGTCACCAGCTGCTCAGCCATCCCCATCGGACACGTATAGATGAACAGTATAATGAGGTGAGTACACAATGTGGATATCGTTAATCTATATACGTATAACATGGTTGCAAGCCATAACTAATTCCCACTAGCATAATGAATTTGCTCGTTGGATAGTCAATATATTTCTAAGGGTTATTCATCAATTGCTATCACATGCACCTTATGGCTAGATGGGTGTGTTCTCTCTCTCTCTCTCTCTCTCCCGCTCTATGTATATATATATATATATATATATATATGAGTATAAAGGGGTGCATATATACCAGCGGTCGATGCTGCAGTCGTCTCGACCAAATCTACATCTACCTTGTCCTTCTCAGCAGTGTTCGCACCAGAAACACAGCACTTACACTTCCTGTTGGTTATGTAGCCACAGAAGCGGCAGGACGCCTGAGGATTGACTAGGTCACTTACGAAGCCTACAATGGGCAAGTGACGTTAAGAAGATGACACCAAGATCAAATAAGAGTGAAGCAAAATATTCTATCTGCATCGAATGGATATAATATTTATATACATATGCTCTATATGTATAAGGGTATGAAGGATCGATGCACACCGAAGGTCGAGGCAGGGGTCGTCTTGATTAAGTCAAGCAATAATTATTATTTCAAGTAAAAATAATATGAAAAGGTTTTAATAATACTCTAAAAATTAAATATGTAATTCGAGAGTAATATTACTTATTAAATCTCATTTTTTAAGCAAATAATTTCCTCTAATAATCAAAGGAAATCCAAGATTTCATAATCTATAGATATTCGTAAATAAATCTTATAGATACATACTACTGATTCATATCTTTTTTATCAGAATTAAGCAAAATTGAAATATTTGCCTCCGACCAGTCAAATATCCATTATTTCTATGCAATTTAAAAAAAATCTAATGCTATATTTATAAAATAGAAATGAAAAATAGAAAAAAAAAAAGGTATGAATACCACTATCCACAATTTATAATTTCAGATTATATACAAGCCAATCGAGTCCAGCTGGAATATAAAATTCGCACATCATAGTAAGTAACTTGTATTTAGAATTAAGGTCGTCCACTGGAATTCAGCACATGCCACCTCGCATTGACGCACTCCATCACATCACACAAGCTTCCAACATACAAATGGCCATTGCGAGCTCAGAGAGGGGTGGGGTGGGGAGAGAATAGTGAACGTACGTCACCGGTGACGAATAATTGCAACAGTCATTCATTGAAATGGGGCCTCTGCATTAATTGAATTTTATTTAAAATAAATAAATAAATTTCCTTTTTTATATTCTCAATAAATTTCTGAGGCGACAGATAATTTGGAGAAGACGCTACGTGAATGTGGTAATATCTAAATAAATTTTAAATATCTCGAGAATATAAATCACATAATTTATTTAATATTATAATATTATATCTTCAACCGCAAACTCAATCCGTAGCTTTATTATTATTATTATTATTATTATTAGGATCCAATTTGATCGATCAGCTAATAGTAGAAAAAACTGGGTTGATTATTGATACTATCAGCTCACAATATTTCAGATCCGAAATTTCGGCTAATGAAAAAAATTGTCACGGTGTCCGCATCACACCCTCTATCTTCCGCTCCTTCCGTGTGCAAGAGGGTCAATTTTGTCCACTGACTCCAAAGTCGAGATGCCATTAAATCGTCACATGCTCAAATTCCCTAATCGTCGGACCTCGCTTCTTCCTTCATGCCCAATAAGGCCAGGCCCATTCGAGTGAACAAGACAAGACGACCTTGTATATACATATACATATGTCTACATTCCCTTGATGTGCACAATATAATAATATTCACCAGCATAATGAATTAGGATTAATCTAGCTAAATTCAACATGGTTCAACCTATTGTGAATTAAATCTCATAACAGTGAAATTTCTTCCATTTAAAAGATATGATATAAAAATCCTATATAAGATAGAGGCACTCGTGACTATTTTAACCAAACACTGGTTGGTTGATGGAGCGGAGCGTACATCAAGTGTATTCTTTTTTCATATTAATTATAGGAAACTTGCGCCCACAGTAAAGCTTGGCCAAATGTGATGGCACAGCATTAATCCGATTTCCTATTATGGAAATAAAAATTAGCATCGCAGGCCTCGAGGTTCATCAATTCAATGAAAAAGAATGCCTAAATATTTACCGAAAGATTTAATTGATCTATTCGTTATGGCGCCAGATGAGGTTTAAAGTGGATGGCTATAAACAATCCTATAAGAAGAAAGGACTTCAAATTTAGCTTTGACATCATATATAGCAGCAGTTCGATCATTACAATACAGGAGCATGATTTATGAGTCATGCTACCGACGAGTCTAGCATGCCACGTACGTACAAGGGACACCCAGCATCCTTGTACTCCACGTACTTATTTATGTCCCTTTGTAATACAGTACATGATTATTACAAGCGTGCATACTTGAAGCTGGCATTAGTATTTTCATCGACGACGTGCTCGGGAGACTACATATATGCCAGCCAAGTCCGACAAGATCAGTTCTTTGGCTCGACTTTTTCCACCTTCTGAGCCGCACTGAGACAGCACTTGCACTTCCCGGATAAGATGTAGCCACAGTAGTAGCAAGTTGCCTGAGGGTTAACTTGGTCGCCAGCTGCTCGGCCATCCCCATCGGATACGTATAGATGAACAGTATAATGAGGTGAGTACACAATGTGGATATCGTTAATCTATATACATATAACATGGTTGAAAGCCATAACTAATTCACACCAGCATAATCAATTTGCTCGTTGGATAGTCAATATATTGTTAAGGGTTATTCATCAATTGCTATCACATGCACCATATTGCTGGATGGGTGTTCTCTCTCTCTCTCTCTCTCTCTCTCTGTGTATATATATATATATATATGAGTATGAAGGGGTGCATATATACCGGCGGCCGATGCTGCAGTCGTCTCGACCAAATCTACATCTGCCTTGTCCTTCTCAGCAGTGTTCGCACCAGAAACACAGCACTTACACTTCCTGCTGGTTATGTAGCCACAGAAGCGGCAGGACGCCTGAGGATTGACTAGGTCACTTACGAAGCCTACAATGGGTAAGTGATGTTAAGAAGATGACACCAAGATCAAATAAGAGTGAAGCAAAATATTCTGTCTGCATCGAATGCAAAATATATATATATATATATATGCTCTATATGTATGTATAAGGGTCTGAAGGATCGATGCACACCGAAGGTCGAGGCAGGGGTCGTCTTGATTGAGTTCACGGCAGCCGCATCCGACACAATGAGAACAGTGGCTGCAAGAAGGCCTATCACAATGAAAACTTTGGAACCCATCTCCCTCTCCTTTTTTTCTTCTCTCCCTCTTCTTTCTCGATTCGTTTTTAATTTTTCAATGCAACTGTGAGGAAGTGATGACGAAAATGCTATCATGGTGGTCCAATTTATAGGAAAAATTCTAGAATACATCCATGGCTTGCCCAACTTATATTATTGGAAAAATATATATTAAAATTAATGATGAGATGATCTGTTCCATTTTTTCCAGGTCAGCAAAGGTTTTGCCAAAAATTACCTTATCGCTACTAATGAGTGGCCAAAAAAGTCCTTTGCAACTTGGCGCAGTGGGGATATTATTGGGCGCCAGCACGTTGCTACTGGACGTGCCCATAATTGTAGTAGTGAGGGCCCCATCCACGTGGTCCTGGGGCTTGGCGGCGAAATAAGATGGTAGGGCAAGTCGCCAAATTGCTGGTAAGTTCGAATCATCTCCAATAATTCTCGTAAGCCGTGAGGCAAGAGCTGAACAAGTGGCCGTGGTCTCTAGCCCTTCTTTTTTCTTTTCTTTCCTTTTTTTCCCCCCCACCTTTGATGAAACGCTGAACATGTTTGCATCAGCATTATATATATGACCATGGAAACTACTCGTGCCATTCTCCGTCGCTACACATATTTACGGTACTGGTGGGCCGTAGCCACGTGCAGTCCCGAGTGGTCCAGAGAGAGATATATGTGCATGGTCGTTTGACGATTTGCATTCCAATAATGGAATGCCCTGTTTTCGGGCGTACACATATTACTTCCAAGTGCACTAAGGATTCCGGAGGATTTGCTTCCAGAAGGGTAGAATGATCATTTAGGGGCGGAATGAGATCAGGTAACGAAAAATAATTAAAAATAAAAAAATAAACATTCCACTCCTGACCGAATTAATGTCGACCTTAGACACAAACAGTGGCGTGGTCATCAAAAACGGATTTCAAATCCTTACCTCCAGCGAGACACAAAAATCCCACTGGTGCCTCCAAACGGGCAAGCTGACAATTATATACGGGGTGTGTGCTCGATTGGGTTTGTTTTAGCATGGTTTTGATCGACATAACTTGGTGTCGAGAGTCCATATGTGCCATGCCATGTCTCTACAATCCATACGTGGCATTCATATTGAACGTCGAGGCGGCCGGGCAAAGATCTTTTACCTTAAGATCAGGATTAGGGATTCTTAGCTTTTCGTATGCTTAACTCATACTAACAAATACAGCTGGGGTTGAAAAAGGAATCTTGGTGCAATAACGACGCCCTCAGTTTAACGAATAAGAGATTTTACGCTCAATTATTATCGTGAGATTCACCTATTTTCTTTTTTCCTTTTTCTTTCTTAAACTTATGGGCCTATTTATATAAAATACAACTCGGGCAGTGTGTTAATCGTGTGATGGATTGCGACGTCTTTTGTCACGTGGTTGCAATTTGCAAGTGCATTTTGGTCTGTTACTCGCACTTGCAATGTCCTCAATGGCAATATACTTATTCTTAAGGGTTATTCAACAATGGGCAATTTGCCTCCATTTTTGTATTATTATGTGGTAGTGGCAAGCTAGTTCTAGGTACCATGCGGTATGATCGATCGAAATTAGAATGTGCTCTAATTGATTTCTGAATTTATTTATTCAAATCCTACCCCGAATCCTGTTGAAATTTACCGGGATTCATGCTATTCTCGGTTATAATACTGATACCATGCACCCCTCCCTCAGAAAACAAGACTGTGGGGGGAGACTCCATTGATACAGTATTTTAAGTTGAAGTCCAAAACCTTCAGCTCTTCATAAAATTAAATTATAAGATTTTAACTTTGAGTACTGATTTAGTTCTCTGGGACTGATATAGGCCCTCAACGTAAGAGATCATTAGATAAGGGATAACTTCTTTAATTTTTTGCTAACGTGACTGTCTAATCTGATGTGCCATTGCCACTTCAAATTAAAACTGTCATATTAATATCACAAGTCAACAAAATTTATGCCGCTACTATACATAGTACGGTCCATTACATTTAATATTTCCGCCAGTTACAGCACAATGTAAAAACAAAAAAACAAAAAGAGTTAAGATTTTATGGTATTCGGCGTAATTCTCTCTTTAGCTGCCCATAGATATCATAGGTCAAATCCCATGTGCCTTTGTACGTTGTTCCGTCTCCATCAATGGTGTTTGGACGAGGAGCCACCCCTCCTCGGAACGCCACCTATGTAAGCCTAATTAATTAATTGTAGGAATGACTTCCATCTTCCAAAGATGCCAAAGGGACTTGGATGACCCGATACGCCTCCTTCAAATTTCGATGCAAAAAACAAAAATGATAGACGTGCATGGTCTTACCAATTACAATAAATTACAATAAATTACATCAACTTTGATTTTAAAAGCTTCGTCCCTCTGACTTTCCAATCCGTAACTTTTATAATGTATGAAAATTTTGGACATGAGCCCATGAATGTGCCGTGCCGATCGACTTATGTACTGTTTTATTCCTCTTTTTGAAAGGGAAGAAAAGCCGCATCATACCGTACTTAGACGATTATATCGAGATAAATAAGATTTGGTATAGTATAATTACCCATTTACCTAACGATTAAGAAATTGATTATATATTTTATTCTCGTTCTGATAGTCCTATATCTTTTTATTCCCCACTTCCCTTATCTCATTGTAAATTCATGAGTTTTCCATTAATGGCAAAAAAAAAAAAACATTACACCAAGTGGCCTGAGATGTTAAGTGTCCGCCTATGTATGATAGAGATGAAATCAGAAAATCAAGATCCAATTATCTTATAAGTTGCCCATTATTGAATCAGATGGATTTTTATTAGTCGAACATGACAGGTTGTCAAGTTTTTTTTCTCCCTTGTGAGGAATGTTCTTGACTAATGGGTCGCTCCAACAAATTAAGCCGACCGAGGAATTTAATGAATTACATAATAATACAGTTGCTTCATTTATATACTTGGAGATCGAGTTGATTAAATGACGAAATTAATAAATAGATGTTGTCAGAAATATTACCAAAATAAGCCATTTTTTTAATCAATCTGAATAACTAGTTGATCATATCACTGAATATTATATTATATTTTCTAATGAATAGGAATATACATTTCTAGTATAATCAGAGAGGTGAGTGCAAACATAAATATAGTGTGATAAAGAATAGTCATCGCACCCTCAAGTCAAGTTCGACACTGGGGCCATCCCCTTTCCGTAAAGTCTACATCCTATGGAAACATACATATATATCCAAGTATACGTATATTCAATTAATAAGGACAGCCTAATCTAAGCAAATAAATAAATAAATAAGGACAGCCCATTGGTTAGTAAAAAAAAGTACAATTAGAAGATAATAACAACTTCTTTTATATAAAACCCGAATCTAATCAGAAAACTACTTACAATAACAATTTTCTAAAACTTATAATATCAAATAATTAAAAGATGGGTGTGTTCAATTTTTATAAATAAAATTTCTTCGTGTGGGGGACAAGAAAGCCACTTAACATATGCTATGTCTATGGATCTCTGTCACGTAATGGTTTTAGAATGTATATAGAGAGAGAGAGATGTAAATGTGAGTCCAAATTTGCAACAATGACATTTATTATAAAAATAATCAATCTATGCATGACTGGCTCACAGGAAGTCGCGACTCCACGTCCGCCTGAAATATACATATTTGCGTAGATTCGGATTTGCCTTATGTACACATGATAGCAAATATCGAAATAAGAATTTTGTCTGAATGTGAGAAAATTGTTTAATATAATGGTGTCGTCTTTAACTTAACAAATAAAATATTAAATATTCGATTTTTATTATGAGATTCCATACATGTTTATTCTCCTATTTTCCTATCCATTTTTAAGCTTAAACCTCCTATATAAGAAAAAAAAAATCTGTCTAGATGCACACAATAAACCAGCAATATGATTTATTAACCAAAGTTTGAAAGGAGCGGATTCAATCCATTAAAATGCAAAATTATCTAAACGGTGGTCTTTTTTCATTTATGAATATAACGAGACATTTTTAAAGAAAAAAAAAAAGTGCCAAAGTATTTCAACAATTCATATGGCCAGCCATGGATTTGTTAAAAGAGGTATTAATCTTATATGTTCTCCATTATAATTTCATTATCATTTCACAATATTTGATTTAATTTTTCCTCTTTTCCCTGTATGACAATATAATAGAAAAGACTCAAATATATATTCATAATTTTTAAAATCAGACCGAACCCTCCGAATCAACTAGTTCAACCGAGAACCAACCATTTCCCCTATTTGATTTTTTTTCTAATTAATCTAATTACACTGCATGTGGGGTCAACTCCGTTCAAACTAATGAAACTAACAAAACTAGTGGGAAAATCAAATGAATTAAAATAAAACAAAATTAAAAACCCTCGTCAGCAAATCAATCCATCGGCAATTCGTATGCCTCCTCCTTCCTTTTTCAGCCACTTAGGGTTTTAAGTTCCCTCCTCCTTTTGAGTCTCCGATAGCTCCACGGCAGGCAACAATAGCAGCAGCAGCGGCGGCCATCTTCTCCACAGCAGGGGCAGCAATGAGCCTCTTGTTTCCTCCACAGCAAGCGGCCGAGGCGGGCCTTTCCTAACAGCAGGCAGCAGCAACAAGCCTCTCGGCTCTATAGCTGGTGGCAGCAACGAGCCTCTTGTCTCCTCCACAACAGGCGAGCAATGGCGAGCCTCTCGTATCCTCCACAGCATGCGGCAGCAGCGAGCTCTCCATAGCAAGCGGTAGCAATGAACCTTCCCTTCCAGGCGGCAGTGGCGACAGCAGCGGCAGTGCTTCCAGTTTGAATGTGAGGTGAAATTTTTTTTTATTTCCAATACCAGATTTGCTAATGTTATGATTAAATTATAGGCTAGTCAACATTATCATCTTCTTATATTAATTTAGTATAACCTGCTTAAATTATATTTTGAACTTGGATGAAATAATGGTTATGTTAAGAATTTTATGTATAAATATATTTTTATTATTAATATTATTTATTAAACATGCGGTTCCAACTATGAAACCCTCGATCTAACCTATGGACCCATGAACTTATGTCTTAACCAGTTCTCGACCCGGCTTAATTTTAAAAACTATGTATATATCTATTATTATTAGTATATGACACAACCTCCCTCTTTATTCTCACGTTTAATTTCCCAATAACCTCCATCCGTCACTAGCTACTTGATGGCAGGGATGGATTTAGGAGAGAGCGCATGAGGCGATCGCCCCTTATTCAAGGAAAATTATGAAATTTTATATAAATTTTGCTTGTATTTATCTATACTTTGTTAAATAATCTCAATTTCATTCTCTAAATTTGACTACATGCATTTATATTAAGTTTTACCGATTTAGAGGAAAGTTCTGAATCTGTCATGCTTCATGGAATACCGGAAAAGAGAACACGTACGACCTGAAAGGGCCAAGTTGGGGCGGGGGGGACCGTGAAACCAAACATGAAATTCTCCATATAACACACACACACATTACCGTTTGTTTAGTGAAGGCTGCACCGACCCTTACCGAATCAGTTAGACTTTTTCTAGATTTTCAATAGCTTTTTACTCCAATATTATAATGCAAGAGGAAGTATGGATACACTCTAGACTCTTTCCTATAAATAGGACCAAGATGATACCATTTTCATGTCACCCTCTCTCAACTGCCTTGCCTAATTTAGTATCTCTGAGAGGAAGAAGAGGAAACGAAGAGGAAGGGAAGATGAGTTCCAAAGTTTTCCTTGTGCTAGGTCTTCTTGCAGCCACAGTTCTCCTTGCATCTGATGTGGCAGCCACAGACTCGGTCGAGACGATTGCTGCCTCGACCTATGGTGTGCACCCTCTTAGGCTCCTGGCCATGGAGAGATACTGCCCACAATCTTAAAAGAGTTTTTGATTAATGTCGATTATTTATTAATGACGAGTAATGATCATATGTGATTATCCAGCACGCAAATACCATTTTGTGTGAATTATCATATCAGAGGAAGGATCTGATATGGATATGTACATCCATATATGCTTCATTTTTTGCCTTTTCCGCCTTTTCTGTTGGTGCCATCTTGTTTTTTCTATCATCAAATCACCTGATATTATTGTTCGTCGTGCAGGTTACCCAAGTGACCGAGTCAGCCCTCAGGCATCCTGCTACTACTGTGGCTATATTAGATCGGGTCATTGTAAGTGCTGTGTTTCCAGTGCGAACGCTGGAAAGGATGTGGCAGCTGTGAACTTGGTTGAGAAGATCGCACCCTCAACCACTGGTGTGCATTCCTTTACACTCTTATTCACAGCGTAGATCAATCTATTGATCGAAAAAGTTTTAGATTTGTGTACATATACACATATCCTTATGTAAAGATAGATTATGTCCATAGTGTCTTTTCTTTTTCCTTCATCTTTTAACGTCACTGACGTGATTATACTGTTTATCATGTACCCAATGGGGATGGCTATCCAGCCGGTGACAAAGTTTATCCTCAGAGAACCTGCCGCTACTGTGGCTACATCTTATCCGGCCATTGCAAGTGCTGCGTTTCCGGCGCGAAAGCAGCTCCCAAGGTGGCAGAAGAGAAGCCAGAGAACTAGTGGTCAACGCTCTTAATCCTTATAAAGTATGTTCTTGGTGAAAGTGCGTGTGCTCCTGTATCGTACGCATGTAATAATCTAATCAGGCAAGTGGCATAAATAAGTACCAATAGTACGTACGATGGCGCTAAGTGTGAATGCCCTCTACTTGTCGTGTCCGTGTACTTGTCCCCATCGATCGTCCTACTTAGTTAATGGATAGTAAGTTTGTACTTCTATTTCCCGTAGGTTTCTCTTAACGCCCACACTTATTTTCTCATTTATTTGCATATTATTTCCGTCTGGTATATACATTGATTCTACTAAATTATAAATTATAAATAATAAATTATCTCGTTACCAAAATCAGTAATGCCATCGGATTAGGAATAAATCTAGTAAAGACCAACGTAATGACGAACCACCATTCTCTCTGCACATATAAGTATATACATACATATATGTATGTACATGAGTGCGTGAATAAATTAATTTGCGTGCTAAGTACACTTCACGTCAAATTTCATCATCCTGCCATTTTATAAATCAATTTCGGCCCATAAGAGCACCTCATGGATCGATTTCAAGCTTGAAAAGACGCAATTACGCTTTGACAAAGCCCGACTAATAGCCTCGTACACTCACTCGGGTTTCCTAACGGTCGGGGCCTTCGGTTCTTCCTTTGGTGTCGTCCGGTTGGCTCCGGCTCTCTCCTTCGGCAATTCCACAACCCAGCGAGGCCCATCTGAGCGGAGTTGAGTGGACTTTTTCCCTTTCAGCAATTCAAAAGCCCAGCTTTTACGTTGGTCTTAGTAGAAGTTATATTTGAAAATGAGTATGTATTCACCTTCAACCTCAAAATATATATATATATAATTAGTGAAATATTTTATATCCTTCTATACTATTTTTTAAGGTTCATACAACTATTATATGGAGAGAGCAACGTCAGATTTTTATATTAAAATAATTACATAACATATAATTTATTGATGTTAGATTATTATTTTATTAATATTATTACATCTATGTCAGTATTATCTATTATGATGAGCACTTAAATAAGTCATATAAGTCAAATCTTAAGATTGAAAAAAAGTCATTTTTAAAATTTTATAACTTAAGTTAAAAAATCACATAATTTTAGAAGTTTTGATGGGTTAACAATAATAGTTTCTATTAGCTATCCAAGTTATGTTAATGAGCAAAACTCTTCAACGTAAGCCATAGAAGATAATAATAATAATAATCAAAGCAAGGATCTTTCTTTTTCTGAGGAGATGAATTCTTCAAAGTGTGGGATTGGGCATAGACCGGTTCAATGCTCTCTAATATGAACTACCGATAATAATTGGTGTATCAGGTCTGAAAAGGGATCATATGAACCCGCGATAATTCCTGTGCATGGTACGTTGACAGGATTTGAATTGGGACTCCTGGTAATCCATTCTTCTATTTCTCTCGGTGTATCGGCCATCAGCCTCCGAAGTCTCAACACGGTAGGAGTGGTAAAGCCTGATCTTGTCTGGAGCCTCTTTCTCTACGGTAAATTTGCCGATAAAAGATCGAAACGTGGTGCAACGGCTTGACCCAGATCGATCGTAAAAGGTGCAAGACACAGCGAGGGCCCCAGAGGACCGACAACGGGAGCATAGCATAGGCTGCAGTGGTGGCTACTGGTGTATATATATATATATATATGTACACTGGGGGTGCGGACCGCTGAGGGCAGCCGCACCGATCCCTCATGCCGAGCTCAAGGACGATGGATTCTCAACTAATTGCGAACTGAGATCTTCTAATTAAGAGAGCTCGACATCGTAATGTTAGCAACGGGTGTCGGCGTGGTTTTATGGACAGAGCGCCCGCAGCAAGGGCCCGGCTCGCAGGCCGCGGTGCTCATGGAGCCCCAAAGGTCCAAAGTTGGAATGTGGCTTCCAATAATAAATATAGCACGAGACTCCTCGTTGGATTGCAATTTTTAATAAAGCCCAGTGAATCCCTCGCATGTGTCTCGTACTCCATGCCTTAATTCGAGGGGAAATCGAGAGAATTATGCAGCGTGATGGGATGGATGGTGACAGCGAAACGCAACCCACTATGCTGCTGCGAAGGTAAGAGGCTTCCACGATTTGATTAACGAGCTCGATCACCATCACTATACTGTCAGGACTCAGGGGAGGTGGAGCACAGTCGGAAACAAACAGGAATCGGCCCGAAGATCGGAACCCCAAATTGCACATAGCATGTTTTGGGTGCCGCCAGCAGTCTGATCATTATTTGTCGGGACCCGGCAGATCGTGATGGGGTGCTCGAAACCTCGGGTCCCATTACCAAAGCAACAGGCCCCAGCCGTAAAGGATAAAGAATACACATTGGCCTCATCAACAAGCAAGAAGCTTTATTTGAGAGGCCCAATGAGGTAATTTCCACATGCACTAAGAAGGCAAAGCAAAAGTGAAACAACAATTTTTATTTTATTTAAAAAAAAAAAAAAGAGTGCCACGAAAAATGAATAATTGCTCTGTCTTCCTTTCTTTTTTCTCTCTCTCTCTCTCTCTCTCTCTCGTATTCATGACTATCCCCCTCCTCTAACACAGTCTCGGTGATGGAACCAATGGACCATGAATACTTGATCCGCCACACACCCCCACTTGAACAATTTTGACTCCACGGTATTATACTTGCCTGGGTACTTGAATCTCTCCCTGCCATTCCACCTGTGAGCCATCTCTTCACTTTTTCAGCATCAATTATTTGTTTCTCTTTTCCTGACAGAAAAAAAGCTCCCCATGTCCAGCTCTAAAGCTCTGCACGGGAAGCAAACTTCAGGTGACGAGAGCCCACATGCCCCCAACTGTATTTCCTAATGTCAGTATGATTAATTAGCACGACGGCTGTTGGCAGCTGCTTGGAAAATATAAGATTCAGCACGCATGACTGAGGTGGACACTCATAGGTAAAGCTAAGTCGGAGCGGCGAAGAGCCAGAGATCGGGTATCGTTCGAGATGGGCCTTACAGGGGAGCTGGTGAAGAGCGTCTTCTCGAGAAGCCGGCTAGGGGCTCAAGATGGCACAAACGTGAGTGGCTTATCTGCCTTTCGTTATTCCAGTCTTCTGTTCTTCATCTCGAAACAGTTCTCCCAGGGTTTGAGTTCGGGAAGATGATCTTGCAGGCAAGGAGTGCCACGGAGAAGAGAAGATGGGCGTCTGTGAGATCCTACCTGTGCGGGGAGGAGTCGGAGTTTGATTCGGTGATCGCAGAGGAGGACTCTGCCTCTGTTAAGAGCTCCGTGGCAACCGTTACACAGCCCATAACTGGAGATCTTAATGCAGAACGGAGCTTTAAAGATGCAGGATCAATGGAAGAGGCCCTACCTCGGCAGCAGAGGAAGAATTCCATGTCGAAGCTGTTCGATGAAGAAGATGCGGCTGTCATTATCCAATCCGCCTTCCGAGAATATCTGGTCAGTCCTCCATTTTCATGATTCGACTCTAGTTTGATTTATTGCCGGGATGCAAGTTGTTTTCCAAAGACAGAACCGAGCGGCTCAAATTTGCAGGCTAGAAGGCTGGATGAAGCAAAGAGGCTGACCAATGCAGAAGGAGGTGACAAGCCTTCCATAGGAATGGGAAGTCCAGAAAAGGCGGAGTCTACTAGC
This sequence comes from Sonneratia caseolaris, assembly GCA_900006705.1. Lineage (NCBI taxonomy): Eukaryota > Viridiplantae > Streptophyta > Magnoliopsida > Myrtales > Lythraceae > Sonneratia > Sonneratia caseolaris. Next base: position 940,068 of record CXYZ01007961.1, read on the forward strand.
ACGTCAATTGAAGTACAGACAGGGAACTCCGTGGAAGTCCTATCAGTTCGAGATGAAAGAATACCAGTTATGAGCAACTGGACACAGCAAAAGGCCAAAATTACTCAAGTCTTGAAACCAAAGGTAAGATCACTTAGATAATCGAGATTGTTTCCCCACAGAGGCTGGGGCGGTAACCTACAAGTTAGCGGCACCTTCGAATTTTGCAGGAAGACTGGGACGATAGCACAGTGAGCAGCAGCATATCAAGAATGAGAATTCAGCACAGAATTGAAGCACTGACCCGGCGGGAGAGAGCACTTGCGTATGCCTTCTCACAGCAGGTACAACTCGTACAACACAACAGCAGCAGGGACCCACAGATGAGAGACCAAGAATTCATTGTTGAGCTCATCTATCTTTTCTCTGCAGCTCAGGATCTGTTCCAAGAAGAGGCAGATGAAAACACCAGAAGGCACGGAAACAGACATGGGCTGGAGCTGGCTTGAGAGGTGGATGGCGACCCGGGAAAGCTCCATAGCTACAGGTCGTGGCAATCAGAAATTTATGGTCAGGAAGAGACTGCTTGATCTGGCCGGAGAAGAAAAGGAAAGCTGTGGATCCAATGAAGTACCAGTTCATCTCGACTCGGCTTGGACAACAACAGCAGCCAAAGATAGAAATACCTCGACACCAAGCACAAACAGGATTAAAAGTACAAGAAACATACGGAAGAGCGGATCCTTGTCATGCAGACAGCGCCGGAAGGTGCATGCACAGGTAGAGCCCATCAAAAACATAAGACATATTTTCACGATTACACCTTGAATTGCAACTGCGCAAGACTAAGGCAATCTTCTACATATGCAAACGGCAGTTTAAGTGAATCCATGGTTTCCCCTTGGAGAACCAAAATCTTTCTAAAAAAGTGTGCAACTCAACATGCTTACTCTCCCCTGTAAACGGTCCTGGCCTATTGCTACAGGTAAGCAAGAAACATTCCGCAGAGGAGATGAGAACTGGTATCGATAAGGAGCACAAGCAAAAATAAATGGAAGGGAGACTATGGAAGGATGCAGGACCTCAGGAAGGTGCCTTAAGAATGCTTATATCAATTCATCCCGCTGGTAAGAAGGATATCAATCAATGTATGTTGCCTGTTTGTGCATATGAATAATGTATCCTATTATTAGTAATGTCAGTACCGATTTAAGATCAATGTCTCAACACTTTCTAGCACAAAGAGTGTACTTGGGATAGATGGAACTCTCGAGAGTAATTTCGCCTATTAATTCAGCTGCTCGAAATTGAATAGCAAACAGAGGGTTCACACAAATAATCCAAGCAAACAAATTGGATTCAAGGAATTCCATGAAAAGGCAGATTTTATGAAGATCAAAGGGTGGAAAACAGTAGTATTACATAAAGTGCAAGCCATACCACGAATTCCAGAATTTCCACCAACGGTATCACCAAACAGAAGCGCAATACAGCAAAAAGTTACAGCTAAATTTCAAGGAGTAATAGATTATCGGAAATCATAGAACTTAGATCTTATCAATATCTTCATCCTCAAATTCGATGTAATCATCATTGGGCCCTTCATCCTCCTCATCAAGACCACCAGCAATACCCTCATTGAGACGTGTGTTCTCGGGTAGCTCTCCATAAGCCTTGAGAAGTCTGGCCTCATCAGGCATGTATTTGAGGATAACATCAGCCTTGTCATCCTGATAGTCACGGAGCCCAACAAGGATTATGTCCCCAGCAGCAATCCAAACCTTCTTGTGCATCTTTCCTCGGATGTGGCAGAGGCGCTTGGTGCCATCAATGCACATGGCTTCACAGCGACCATTGCCAAGCATACGAAGGACTTGAGCATACTCCTGGCCATCTTCCTTAAAGACAAGCTCACGCTTCTCATCATCAGCTTCATTCTTTCCTCTCTTCCTGTTCTTTCCTCCCTTACCCTTGTTCTTCGGCATGGTTACAGGTCCTGTTCAACTATTGGAAATCAAAAAGGAAAAGGAATCAATTATCTACTATTTTCGTCAACAGATCACAAATTGCATCACACAATAAGAACATGCAGGTTAGTAGAATTATTTGCATAGCAACGACAAATCCACAAATTCCGAAGAACACCAGATAAGTTCAGCAGGATTGAGGTCAAAAGATAAAATTAAATCAAAAGTGCAAAAACTATTCTTTCTCGAATTAAACTGCAGCGACAAGACGATCGACGATCACAACAAATATCCGAACTATAAATCTGCGGATAGAACACAAGTGGTGTTGAGCGGGCGGATACGTGTTCCAACACGAATAAGGACGAAATCTTATAAAAACGAGCAATAATCTACCCGAGCAATTCAATGGATTCGATGCCATCACAGTATCAGCACGGCATATGGTAGCTGGAGATCGAGAAGATCCCTTACCGTCGATGCTGATGAAGATGAACAAGAGGAAGCTGCAACAGCAAACCGATTGGAGGAAAGATCAAAAAAGGAGCACTCTTCCACCAGGATTCCTCAACCCTAGCTTTTATAATAACGCTGGGAATGGGAGACGGGAGAGAATTGTCAAAAGGCGGCGGTAGATTGAGAGCCTCCCCAGGCCCCGAAGATTGGGCCTGACGGGCTTTGGGCCCACACTCAGAGACCACAGCAATCGGCCCAAACTATGGGGCTTATGATACCGGCCTGCCTCGTTGGTCTTCCAACCTTCCACATTTTCCAGACACAGCAGATGGCTAATTTTCTTTTCCTCTGGGCTGCACATTCATTGCCATTCTTCCGTTTTCTCATTCTCTTTTCCATGACACTGTTTCCTGTACCATTTTCCATTTGGCGACTCTCTTGTGGGGAACTCAGGCAGATTTCTTACTACCATGAGTTACAGGATACGGAAAATGAGAGTTAAGAGTCCCAAGAGAGGGGCCTGTTTGACACTGCGCCCTCTGTGGCAGTTCATAGTGCGGTCGTCACTTCGCTCTCAGATGCAAACATATGCACCCAGAGAATTTCGGAAATGATCCAAAAGCCACAACCAACCAACATGTATGATTACGAGTTTGAAACGATTCTCATGTCAAGGTTACTGTAATTTTACGTGTAACAGGAAAGTTGGACATGAGTAGTGGTTTTCCCTGTGAATCCTTCAAGCAGAACCTGAACTAGCTCTCTTATAAAAAGATAAGGGACGAAAATCTGTACAATGCCAAGAGTGTAAGATACAGATAGAAGAGCTGAAGCCGCCTTTCGGCACTTTCTTCAGTGGTGCCCGAAAAATGTCATGACAGGATTGTAGATAACCTCGTTTGCGTTGACCCCGAATACGGAGTCAGCATGAGCATGGTCAGTCCTGTACTGGACGACGAGCTTATCCCCATCGTGGTCCTTGAGGCAATTCAGCAGCAGCAGCAGCACATCGTTCACATCCGAGAGCGCATCTTTCCCTCCATAGCTGAGGTACAGAGGGAAGCCGCTCGGGATGCTCAACACACTGTATACAATTAAGGAGAGGACAGTGTCCTAAGTTTTTCATTTTTCTTATCTTAAAAAGAGAGAGTATGAATAGAATATCTTGCAAAGTGCCGATGGGACATGGCTTCCTACTCAGCTCCTTGCAATAAAATGGAAAACTCAAAATGTTTCCCGATATCTCGCTTTTTGCGCCAAACTTACTCTGCGCGAGGTGGATCATATTCTTGGTTGCAGTTGCCTGCGGTTCATGTTCCAGGAAGGCATTTGTCCAGGAGGAATTTACATGGCAGTTTGATCCTAAAGAAGAACAAGCATTTCAAAGGGATCGGAAGAAAGAACAGAGACCAGCTCGCCGAGCACCAGAAGGAACCTGAGAGTTTACCTGTCATGAGGTTCATTAGGTTGGAACAATCGATTCCTGGTTGATCGCAGATATCATTCAGAAGTTTCCCGACTGCCCCCCTGTCATATATTTGTTCAGTTTTATGATGATTCATCATTTTTTATTGTTGGAATATTCAGATCTAACTGTATCTTGAATCGTAATCCCTAAGAGTGAAACTATTTCTCTCCCTTTAGGCTCAAATTGATGGAGACCTAACCAACACAGTTGCTGTCAAAACAAAAAGGGCAAGCAAGAATAAGACCTCAAGTTCCAGTCTGTCACATGCAGGGAGCAAAATGAAGATCGAGTCAAAGTTGTTGCGAAGCTCGTTGTAAATGAGTGAAATTTGAGGGGGTGACGCTGTGAATAGACACAAATTGCTGTCGAACTCTCTGGCTGTCTCTATTAGCGTCTCTGAGTCTGTCAGCGTCGTTAAGGAGCGGAGCAACTATAAAATGCCTATGTATTATAGATCTGATCGGGATATGGGGAATGAATGGAAGCTCTCTCTTCTGACTATTTCTCTGTTCTCTCTCTCTCTCTCTGTCTCTCTCTCTCTCTTTCTAAGTTTCTTCATCTTCTCCTCTTTCCTTCCTCCATAGTTCTGTAACAGAGCTTTGTTGCTCTGTTTTCCGATCATCTCAGTTCTAGCACATATGACAGTTCCTTAAGAAATAGAGCCAGCAGAGAAATTGAAGCTGGAAAAGTTTTCTTCTGTTACAGGTTAGTTCTGCAAGGAAGATATCAGCAGCACTTTTCGCGAGAGGTGAGGAAATTCAATTCATGTAAGCTATCGGGCTGAGTAGAACGGCTGATCTCAGCATCCCAAGAAGCTCCTGTTTCGAGAATGCTGCTAGTGCAATTAATGTTCCCAAAAATGTAAAATTATGCCAAGTTAGAACCGCTTGAAGGCTTACTTTGCTGAAGTAGTATAGTATATGCAACGATATATCAAGTGAAAGCAATTAGAATTCACCAAGGAGTGCCCAACGTAGTGGAATTTCTGTCTGGTGGAATCGAGAAAGTGCTGGAACGTGGCAGGGAGATCATAGGCCACTGATTCATCCCAGGACCATTCCCAGTAAGCCTGTAAATTCCATGCGCAAACTTGAACATGACAATTTGTCTTCCATTGTAAAGAAAATGTGAAACAATCCCGAGAATAATCCAGCAATAAACACCCCTCTAGTTCAGGAATCCGACCATATTCTCTATCTCTTGACAGATACTATCCGAAGAAGTCCATTCCTGTGAATTAGATCTGAGGAAGCGGGACGACAATGAGAGCGGTTACCGGGTCACTTGGACTCAAGGAGGTGTGTCCAAGACTTGAGTTAGTTCCACGAGAGTTTGCAAGCCAAACATCATACCCGTTATCAGCCAGGATGAATGCGAGTGACTGATCCAGGGAGTTGAGAAGCCAAGTTACAGCATCCTGCAACACGGTTTCCCCCAAATTTATACAGCACTCTGGATTGACAGATGTTTTGCCTTGCAGATTGCAGAATGATCCATGCCCTCTTCCAATCAGAAGAGCCCCGAGGATGGACTACCCAACTCCTTGGAAATTCCGTAGTAAAAAATCTCACACAAGGTGACTTTGAAAGGATACTATGATACTAACCATCATTAGACCGTGCTGCAGCAAAACAGGTGGTCTATCAGCTGGCTTTCCAGATTGGCCCGCCGGAATCCTCTGCATGGTCAGAATGTAACCATCCTTCGTCGTCACCTGTGAAATGCCAGAAAATGAATCATCCATAGACAATTTCCAAGATGAGAGGAAAAGGCAAAACTAAATTCTAAGCAACAGAATGGAGCATCACCGTATGTTTTTGGCAGACATAGCCCCGTGGGTCCACCATTGTGGCGCAGATGCTATCAACTGAGGCACCAGACACGGAAGACCTTCCAATACCATCGCTAACAGAATACAACCTAGTCCTTGCTTCCGTAACAGAAGAAACACTGACGCATAATAAGAGTTGCAGTACCGAAGTTGATAAGATTAAGAGCCATTCGACACTTGCTTTAGCTCCTTTTCTTGCTGCTCCTCCCTCTCATGGCCTTGGATTTATAAATCGTGCGAAATGCTAATCAAAACAAGAAACTAAAGTACGAGAACAACTAACAAATAAAAAGATAAACAACCTTCATACTCCTGAAGTATTCTGTTTGAACTGATCCAGTCTTTTGTTTTGATTTGAGAATATCTGTGGGTTCCTATTGCTATTTTGATTACATTGTTGGTCTTCCTCTCTTTTCCTTGGCATTCCACTACCATCACGGTATCCCTTTTGACCTTTAAAGCGTAACCATTATCTCAAAGCTCAAGCACGGGCATCTTAAGTTGCAGGTGTCTATTATTATTATTATTATCATTAACTAAAAAATGGATAATGAATCAGCAACATTTCAGATGTCAAAGGCCGGAAATAGCAACGTGAACATGAGATGGCAAGAGATTGACATTTGGGGGCATTGAAAGTGAAGGTAAGAGTTAAACTTCCAGTCAATTTCCAGAGGAGCTGGAAGCTGATGAATGGAATGGAACATCGAATAGAGGAGAATTATCATGTCGTCAGGATTGAGAAATATATGCCCCCAGGTATATTTTGTTCCTCAGGCATTAGCAATTCAAACATCAATCAATCATGGAAGGAGTGTAGGCAACTTCTCCAGTGGCAGTAGAATTGGTGAGTTCCTGTTATGATCCGTTGAGTTGGGAATGGAAGTATATCACAAATTAGACATTAAATTCTCAAAGGAGTAGCACAAGTCCATGCCATAACAGCACTGATGATCGGTGACCGTCTCCTGTCTTGACCTATTATTAATTCCCTTCAGCACTGAGTACTCCGTTTGAACCGCTAAATTGGATATACTATCATCTGAATTATCCTCTCTCTTCCTTGAAAATAACTCTGTTCTCATTCCATGTTGCTGAACAGAAGGAAAGGACCAAGGGAACGATTAAAACTGTTGAAACTAAAGTCTTTGCTATGTTGATGTTTTCCAATCGGTTACAACTCCTTTATCTCTGACACATTTCATCAAGTAAAAGGGGGCCAAACAGAGCAGAGCTCCGCAATAAAACCAAAACTTCTACTCTATGAACTGCACAAAGCTCTGCATGTGCAAACACTTTGACAGAAATTCTTGGATGACATCATCCCTTTGAGTACCTAGAAATTGTGGATCACAATAAGATACACGAGTCTTCTTTGTTGTCATCACTAATGCTCAGCACAAAACCTAAAACAGATGACTTAGGGAACTAAGGTTGCTTCTTGTGCATCGTTTCAAATGATAGTTCTCACGTACTGAACAAGACCTTGGGGAACGATATGAAACCACTACCACTTTTCGGTGTTTGATAAGTAAAATATCAACTTGTTGGTGACCCCACATCTTGCTGCAGAGTAGGACTTAGCTGCATAATCTGTTGAACAAGGAACCGTGTTCACAGGTAATGTGTACTGGCTGTAAATGTCCGGCAAATTTCTGCTAGACCACACTAAATGCGATTTCTCCAGCTGATAAGTTCATTCAGATCGGAGACTCAAGAGGGTTTCTATAACATGAGGCTTAAGGCTAGATCTGATCAAGGAAGAGATGCCTTTTATCGATTTCATTTTCGCTTCTCGAAAAAGCAAAGAAACTAATGTCTGGTTTCAATTAGAAGAATGTGTCTAGTGCTGCCTGATAATACATTTCATTTTCTTTATGATGTCTGGTCTTTTAGAAATGGAAAACAAGAAACTGGAAAAGACTAAAAACTTTTCCTAGTTCTTAGGAATCAGATCGAGCAAAACATCAAGGGAAAAATCTATGTGGTAGAATGTTTTTCCTTGGTTTCACCAAAATTCTGGACGGCTTCAGCCTGGTTGGTTTGATCAGCAGCAGCAATGTCTGTCCTTGTTTCTAAACTTCAACATGGCATTTTTCAGAATATTGGGGATGATGTTTCCATTTTCATTTACCATTTCATCAACATACCAAAATAAAAATCTTATGTGTTCTCGAGACAGAAATCGCGAGAATTGCCAACTCAAAAACAATGGAACCAGAGTATGATTTCCTGGAACCATATTTGAAGACAATTTCCTCATTGGCCAGAACAGTTTTTCTGGGGCTACCTTTGTCAGCTCGGATTCCTTTTCACATCATGAAAGAAACCAGTTAATGAAGAAGCTAGCCAATACGAAGTTACTGCCAGCAAAGCTCAAGAATTTGAAGATTTTCCGGCTATACTATTGTTGCAACATACCATCCTCTTCTCTTCCTTCAGTCAACTGCTGGACTAGTCAGACAATCACCATTGCAGGTGAACTTCAGGTGTTCAATTCACACACAAATTCGTTTAAGAAACAAATGGAAAAAAAATTTCTGCACGGCAACAAATCTTGCATATGTAGAATAGCTTGGCAATTCAGAACGTCAGTAGGGTCTTGGAGAAGACAATACCAACAGACTAAGCTGCTACTAATCATCCGTTCTGTTAGCAATTCCTGTCACTATTGTCCTCACTGAGGTCCACAAGAATTCACTTGCTCCCAGCTCAGCACAGTTGAAGGGCAGCTTATGCAGGATCCGATCCATAAAGTACACTAGAAATTCATGGAGCAAAACAGTGAATCATCAAAACGTAACGCAAGTACACAAGTGAGGAGAGGAAAAGGGCATACAATGAGGAAAGCAAAGTGCAAAATTTGTGTACTTCATTGAATACTAGGGTAGAAAATTTGAATGCTAGAGCAGATATTTGTCGTTAGTTAAGAAACAGAGTGCCAAAAAATTCAGATTCCACAGGCTACTAGTCTAATGCATGCTTTCGCCTACTGCCCATGACATGACACCACCACATGGCTCATAATGCATGTATCCTTCCTTTCTCTCTATCTTTCGTCCTCAGGAAAATAAGAAGCTTTTAGGGCTTGGGAATGGTCCATGCCTCGAGAAAAGTGAAAACTGTGCAACAATGGTTCCACTTCCGATGTGCAATAAATGGATCTTATCACAAGCCACGACCCTTTCACTACATGTGGCCTCCATCAAACATCACTTTCTTTCCTATCTATCAAAGCAATTGATTTAGATTGATTTCGGTTAATTAAAAAAAAAAAAGGGGGATTACATGATATAATCCACCCAAAAATCATTTCTTGCTAATCATGTTTGCGCCTTCATTTTCAATCAAAAGCTGCTGCGCTTAACCCCAAATTTTTAATAACAAACGAGAAAAGAAGAGAAGCAAAGGAAACGAAGATGTACGATTGCCTTCAAAGTCCAGTCGACTAATGATAAAACTCTTCATTTACAAGTCTTGGATCTACGATCTGTTGAAGGAGAGAAGAGGGAAAAAAATAATCCGTCTCCATCAGTTGCTTTAAAATTTAAGGAAAGTGAAGGCGAAATTGAGCAATGGACGAAAACCATTTCCTGCTGATCAAAGCACATTCATTTATAAAAGCAATTCAACAATTCAAGGAAAGTGAACTTTGCCTAATGCATAGAATATGAAAAAGCAAATGCACATGTATAACCAGGATAAGCCCCCAAAAATAGTTTCTTGGTAAGAATACTCATCTTCTTCATCCCAAAAAGCAACGTTGTTCCCATTCCAACAGTATCATCAAGTTGCTGCCTTATCTAAACGAAAAGGTAGTGAAAAACAAGATTTTTTGTACCAAGCTCACAACCAAACGCGTCACGGCCCCAGCAAGCATTGCATGCAGTTCAGGAAATGAGAAAAGAAGGAAGACAGCTCAAGAAAGATTGAAAATTTAGAGAAATTATATTATCAGTCAGATGATAATTAATCTTTGTACAAGCACATCAAGGAGTGAAAACAACAGATAAGAAATTCTTTGAAATTACGCAGTCTCAGCACACTGACAGGACATCTTCTTTCTTCTTCGTCTCCGCCCACTTTCTTCATCTATCTGCGGTCAGCGGGTTGAAGAAGTCTAGGCCTATTACAACTCTAATCTACATACATTGATTAATCTGATGAAGTAGGTTTACGGACGTTCCCACAAAAGGGTAGCGAAAATTTTCATCTTTTCATCATTTTCCTGGAAAATAAGACTGAGGAAAATGGGGACACAGATATGCAAGGCCATGACAACAGCACCTGTTTAATATCATCAGAGGCGGAGAGCGGTGTCGGATAGGTCATAGCCATCGAGATCCGGCGGAGTAAGGTTCAGATCGAACGGCAGTAGATTCCGTTGAAACGACGAGGTAAGCACGTAGCAGTCGTCCACGTCATCGATTACGGAGTTTGACGAGTCACAGTCGCTCTGGCAGTCATAAGACTGGATCTCCCGGATGGGTATCCGCTGCCGCCGTTCGCGCGGTACAATAGGGGCGGTTTCTGAGGCGCGAGGCGACTCCACCGTGGAGCTGAGGCTGCTGCTGGTGGGGTAGCTGTAGGGAAGGCGGTTTCCTGAGAGCTTCTGGATCTGGAGAATGGAGGATTCCCTCTGGGGGTGGTCGAGAGGAAAGTTGGTCCTGGCCTTGGAGCCGCGGAGGGACCGGGCGGCCTGATCATACGCGCGGGCAGCGTCCTTAGCGGAATCATAGGTGCCGAGCCAGACCAGGGTCTTCTTCCAGGGGACCCGAATCTCTGCTGCGAACAGCCCGCAGGGTCGTTTCCTCACGCCCCGGAACCGGGTCTCCGAGTGGGCGGCCTGCAGCCTGACAGCTTCAGAATCCAGGAGGACGTTTACAGACTTAGGATTGGATGTGCACCGAGGCATGGGGATAAACTTATGCGATGATTATTGAAGATTAAGATTGGCCTCAGGGTGGTGAAGAAGGAGAAGACAGAAAAAACAGCAACTTGGAGATAAATTGGGCAATGGAAGCTTGAGAATGTAGTGTGGACTTGTGCCCCTCTTCCTTCTCTGGGTTGCTGCTCCTTCCCACCTTACCTTTCTTCTCCCCCCACTTCAGATGTGATGGGTTATGGCTATGGAGGATAAGAAGACAATCGGGTTTATCAAGATGGATGAACCGAAAAGACATCATCGACTCCGATTATGAAACGTGATATCCAACGAAACACAGTCCATAAATTAAATCCTGTCGACAATCAAGAACAGGATGGTTTGCAGCAAAGTACAATCAATAAATATGTATGGAATACGTTCAGTACCAATCCATCGAATATCAATCCAACCGACCAAATGAACGTGTCCTCCTGTTGTGATTGCTTCGGATAGTTAAGGTTAAGGCACTTAAGTTCTTGTAACTAATGTATTTAAATATGTAATTGAAAATCATTACACCATCTCCATCTCCATCTCCTTACATTAATTAATGGTGCACATTTTATGATTTATTTATTATAATGTAACAAATAACATTTTTTTCGCTGAAAGATGTAACAAATTACTATTAACGGACATCGTATATTAATTTGTCCAAATTCCTTTCATCCATTTATTACAGGAGCAACGGGTTGCCCGGTGCAAGCTACCGGCTGAGCACACTGCTGAGAAAGCGACAGCCCAAGAGCATCAGCAGGATCGAGGGGCGGCCCTCTCTGCTCTGACCGGAAACATCATTCATTTTTCTCCCCTGGCTCTTAACTCACGCCAAAAGGCAGCCTTATCCGTTCGGGGGTAGAAGAGCCAATGAGATCGGCACACGTGTCATCAGAATCATTTTCCTGTTTATTAAGTCCTTCTTAATTAAATTTTTTTATTTATTGAAAAGGACAAAAGACAAACCTTTTGACCACTGGGTGTTCTCTGTTTCTAGGCGTCATGGGGCTGCGCTGCGTGTCGCTTTGGGCCCACGTGGGCTGGCTTTGATCTTGAAGGTTTCAATTCAAAATTCTAAAAACTTCACTTTCTGATCAATTGATTCAGCACGTTTGGATTAGTCATGGTAATCCATCCAATAATAATCCTGAATACTAAGTTATGACGTATACTAAAAAATAATTATCTTTTACACAAGGATTAGAAGAGGGAGATTGTAGACAGAAAGCCTTCGATCTGCGGCCTATCTCCGATTATGGTGAAGCTTGCGAATGGGCTTTGTTCCTCGACGCGTCGTGGGTTCATGGCGATGAGCCCTAACGGTGACCTATCTCATCGCATGTAGTTTGGACTTCTGTATTGGCCTTGTGAGGGCCCATTTGATAAGTCAGGGTTCCATCGGCCCGAGTGGCTTTCTTCTCTGGAGTCATCTAGTTGGGCCTACCAAAGCAGGCCCACGAATCTCTTCCTCTGAATTGACGGGCCCAGAAGTTGTCAAACCGGACCTTCCCATACGCACCGGCTAGCAAGTTATGCATGACTACTACAACCAATGATTCGGTCCGCCGCATTACTCGCAGCCAATTCGATTCAAACTAGGACACAGACCGATTTGTTCGACGGTCACGGAGACCGATGAGGTTCTACTTGTCTCCAATCATTGGGGAAAACCTGACTGATAGCTTGCGTGTGCCTTCTTTAGCTAATTAAGGAATTTAACACGTATGCGGTATCCAGAAGTTCGACCAATCATAGCCGATCGGGACTCAGTTTTGAGTGTGACTTACTGGCATCTGCCTTGTCCGTGAAGGTACACCTACCATATTCTATCTAGCAAAAGGAAAACTTGAACTTCAACACCCGGTAAGTGACAAGGGGAAGATTGCTTATATTTTGCCCAATGTCTTAGGTCATGCATGACTTAATCCGATACTGAAGCTTGTAGTCGTAGGATTCTGTCCACCGCATTGCGTGCAGCCAACCCAAGAAGCAATCTTGATCGGGACTAATCAGTTAACGGGGAGGGACAGTTCCACTGGTCGGCTCGGGGGACGGATGAGGTTCCATTTGGCTCCAATCATTGGTGGGGAGGGTGCGATTGCCGAGAGCTTGCGTGTGGCTTCGTAGTGCGGTCATCGACTTTCACCAAATTATTGTTGACTTCTCGTTTCTCATTTTTTGGGGACGTAATCAATGTTGACTTAATGGAGGTGATGAGTGTTTGCCCTTCATTAGACGGATTTGTCACGGTTATTTTAGAAATGTTTCTTCTCAATAAAGCCAAAAATAAAACAATAATTAATAAGAATCGAAATTTCCCGGTCGGGTGCAGATGAAAAACTCCAGCCACTTGCCTCTCTCTGTGCGTGCATGTGTATTTACTTTTGTTTTGCTATCTTAAGACAACGATCGGCAAATACACTTCCCTCGTGTCCTCCCACCGCTTAATTAAGTTTCCACACTATATTCAACATCTTATTTGATTAGATTGGAAAAATTAAATTTATAATATATTAATTATTAGATAATAATTACCGTTCAAATCTAAAGAGAAGATTTACTAGGAATTATTGGATTCTACATTTCCGCACGGCGCCAAAGAGTGGGTCGGGGGACTTCGTGACGTCAAACTTCATCTGGGGAGCCCCGGCACGCATAACTTGACGACGACAGTCCCGTACCGTCGTTTTAGGATCGACGAGATGGATATTTTTTTCATTCTTCCTTTCACCGACTGTTCAAGGCCAGTGGATGGGAAAGGGTATTAGAAAAATAAGAAAATAAATAATTATGAAGAAGTTCATTATTAATAAGAGTAGAAAATAGGGAATTTAATTGTGATATTAATGTGGAGTGCCCTTTTGATTCTCAATCCATTTTTTATAGGCTAGATTTTTTTCTTTTTTTCCACAATTTTATCGATTTCATCACTCTATCCAATCTGTATTAAGTTAAGAATGTATATCTTTTTTTAGTTTGAAAATTGTAATGGTCGATCCTTTTCTTTTCAAGTGTTTGCGTCTATCGAGGTAGACCTAAAAGCTTGATGTGAAACTATCATAAGCCTATATTTATATAAATTTGATCTATTAAGAAATATAAATTAACTTTAGACTTAATCTAATTATTACGGTATGATATAACGTAATTTAGTATAGCAGCTTAAATAGTCAACTCAAAACAAAAAACATCAACTCATAATTTAATTGTCATTGATAAAATTTTATGTATATTTTTATTCTTCTTACCTTAACTATTAATTTTCTTATATTTAAGTAAGGAAGATGATGCTTGCAAGAAATGGATGCAAGGGATGCAGCTAGTCGTCATCAATATAAGTTGAGGACAATGATACCATGCCATTATTAGTTCGATTGGTAAATAATTAATCATTAAAAAAAAATTCATGTGTGCGTGATTGAGCCGAAAAGGAAACGGCTTCCTCCCTGCGTGTTATATTAATTCCATGCATGTGAGATCTCTACCGACCGTCGAATGTGAACCAAGCAGCCTTCCCACTAACTGTAATCAAATGAAACCAATATATATATATATATACTTTTATTTTGATAAGCCTTACTCGATATTTAAAATTTAATAGATTCTAACAGTTTCAATTTAGACTTAATTCAGATCTATAATACACACCAATAATATAATGTGATTAGGGACCGCATGGGAAACCCTAGTGTTGAAGAAATTCGTGCACCAGTGCTTGCGTGCGTGTTCGGTCGTTTCGACTGGGTAATTTCGATACTACTTGTGTCGGACCAGGCGCAACATGACCGAGACATCTCATTGAAGACAACGGTGAAATTCAATCTTCAAACGTTATTGGAGACGCTGACGATGATGCCTTAGGGGATTTGAGCAATTTTATTTCCATCCTATTGTTCATATCTTTTGTTATAATGATTCCGACGATAGTTTTTAAAACCGAACGGAGCTTGTTGATCTAACGGGCTCGATAGGGAATTGGGCAGCCACTCGGTCCGGTTTACTTAATTAACCCAAATACACTCTAAATTTGACAAGATCCATCTAAACCGATCAATTTCTAATTCGATTGCCAAACTCAACTGAGCCGATGATTGAACTAGGTGAATTAAAGATTATTTTAAAAAACCATATCAATCCCATTATCTATTTGAAAAAAAGAATATTGGTGATATATTTTATTTTTATGAAATTTAAATTTATATATTGTTTTGTTGAACTTAGATATCATAATTGATATTCTAAAATTTAAAATTATATTAGTATATGGTATTTTAATTTATAACGATTAATTATATAATATTATTATCATTATTTATTAAATATACGGTTCGACTCATAAACCTATACTTTAATTAATTTTTGATCCGGTTCGATTTCAAAAATTATGATTCTGACGCTTTCTTTTTCCATTGTAATAGAGATCCAAAAGATGAAGAAAAAACGTGAAAATAAAATGTTGCACGAGATCGCACTAATGACAATTAAATCCCAGATCATTTTTTCTTTTTCGTTGAGAATGATCCAGCTGCCCTACAATATCAATCCATAATTTTATTTTTCAATCTAAGCATTTTTCTGGGTTGCGTGCCGCCCATTTACATCCACGATATATTATATAGTGGAAGACACTCATCTTCTAAATCTTGAAGATGCCCTTCGTCTGATTTTTCTCGATCGTGATCAATGCTCGAGCTGTGTTTTATGTTTTCCTTCGCTTTCGAAGTTGCTGCTCTCAGTTTTACAGGAGGCTGCTGTCAACTCCTGTCAAGGCGGCTTTAGACTTCCTTCTGTTGAATGACTATAATTTCCCTTCGAGTACACGTTCCATGCCATTCTCCATCTGCGGCTTGGCACTTCCAATCGATTTCATTGAGTTTCACAGTCTGTTCACAGCACAGTAACAGTACATATATATATATATATGTAGGTATATGATTATAGGTTCATGTATGGCTAGGATGTCTTACATGGAGATGACTTCCTGTTTCCTGAGTTATGCAGCAATTAGACGCAGCCTCTCTCTCTCTCTCTCTCTCCCTCGGATATGTATACAGTGGACCCTGAGGCACCATGTAAGGTGCTAAGTTTACAACTGTAGTAGTGACCTTCACACCCTTTCAACTAAGAAATCATTGCATTATATAGATTTTTGATGACATGACCACATCGAATATTTTATCTTGATTTCGACTCTTGAGTTTCTCGCATGTTAGTTTCAACCTCTGGTGCAAAGCCTGTCGTATATTAGTATTCTGCAGTGCCCGTTCTACTTCCCACCTATAAATGGATCGATAGTGAAAAATCGCAGCATCGTAGTGTGCATGCATCGCTTGACCCGACGATTACAACCATGTAAAAGTAGCATTTCTCATCGTAGAAATAATAAATAAATAAATCATCGAATCTCAATATGCCTCCACGGTAAGTCCTAACAAATATGACCAATTCCTAAATCATTAGTATCATGTGGCCAGTCCATTAGAAGACATCGCGTGCTGCAATGGCCATAATTAAAGGAAATATAGAAAGGGCCACTTTCATAGTAGACCCAAAGGTCAGATTGATACATGTAAGCAATGACAAATGACGAATATATGATTGTTTATTCCCATCACCAGCCTCCTTTGAAACCAAAAATACGGACGTTTCTGGTTGCATATTGATAGCCAAAAAAAAAAAAAGGAGTTTATATAGGCGTGCAATGTCCATACACTTGTGCGATGATATGCCCTGTTGGTGATTTGGGTTCGGTCCTCTTCCATAGAATATATACGTGATTAGTCACTTGATATTCACATTCACAAACAATAATTTTGTCTCAAATGAGATTCGTAAAAATATATTAGAAAAGGATTAGAAAATTCGTAAGTATAATGTAAGGATATTTTTTTTTATTTTTTAGATTGAAATCAATAGTTTTTTTCATTAACCATATATTAGTCAACAACCTTCCATTCAAATCAATTGGCACACTAAATCCTCTCTCCCCCACTATTGCATTTCATCATTGAATCATACATACATACATCATGTTGAAACTTTACCGCCTGCGATGGCTGGGTACTGATTTAGCGGCGGTCTTCGATTGCGGGCTTCTTCTAAGTTAATCATGTCGCAGAAAAGTTCAAAAAAAAACAAAACAAAAAGAAGGGTCGAAAATTAAAGGCCTTATTTTTTTATTCTTGAAAGGGCATTCGCCTCGTTTAAGTTGTAAGACAGAATTTTGATCAATGGAACTGAAGTGTGGTCATCGGGGGACGCTTTGTTGGATCATGGAGTTAGAAAGGGAGGCTGGATCCTTCCTTGAATGGAATGGAATTACGAGTAAATGGCATCGAGACATCTGACAGTTGGATGATCTATCGATAAAGCCACACTACACCTAAAGTGGCATGACACATCGATCAACAAATTTAACATAAAGGGCGAAATCAAATAGACAAAAAAAAAGGGTCAATTTTCGACCACTTTTGATTCGACTTTCTGGCGTGGGGTTGCAACGCAAGAGAGAGAGGGAAGAGGGCCCTTTTTTTATGTACATATATTACGCAAAAGTACGTGGCGGCTAGGCCTCGTATTGGAAAAGCACAGCCCCACTGACACTGCGGACAACCCCTTCGGACCCTCCCACAGAATATTCCTCCGAATGTTCCCTATATTCCCTTTTCTTTTAAATTATTTTTCGTATTATACTACTACTACTAATAATAATAATATCAGAAAAAAATAATTACTTAAAATATTAAGATAGGAAAAGGGAAAGAAGGGACCAAAAAATGCTCGGTACAACTGATGACCTCTTAACTTGAGGTATCCCGTCTTTCTACCGTAGTATTCTAGTTATAGGGCAATTAGAAGATGGGATCCGGTGGGCGTTATCGTCTGAGTGCGTCCATCGCCGGTCAACGCCGCTGGATCCTGACTGATTCTGTACGTCGTTTAGGTGGATTGTGACCCTTCCCCGCCGGTAGCGTTTTTCCGCGTGGAATCCGGCGGAGATGAGAACGTCTGGCAGGCTGGAAGGCCTGCGATGGCCGTGCCGCGGGAATGCGTTTCCCTGCGACGACGGGGAGGCTGCTGCCGCGGAGTTGCGTTGCATGAAATTACGGACAGTTGGGCTCGGACAAAGCACGGTACAGGACGCGCAGCTCATGGAGAGCGTCGGCTTCACGCTCCTGCTTGTGGTTTTTCCTCCCTGTGGTAAATGATTTTTCTTATTACCAAAAAAGTGCTTGATCTACAGGAAATAAAATCATTTCTCATCTCCGAGCAAAATTTTATTTCCCAATTTTTTTATTATATTATATTATATTATATATACTCAATTTCAATTCAAGTTAGTGAGACCTAATAAATCTCATCTCTCCCTTTTTTTTTCGATTATAAGAGGTAAAAGTTAAAAAATATATAAAATAAAAATAAAT
>CXYZ01007961.1:958546-1010297 GCA_900006705.1 Sonneratia caseolaris
TCTTTTCTGAAAAAACCAAAAAAGAAATCTGTTAAAAAAAGAAAAACAAAAAAGAAAAAGGAAAATATATTTTCCATTTCTTTCTCCGTCTAAATGTAAAGTAACAAACCTGCCTTTGCAGTCTCTCTCGTTCTCTCTGCCGCAGAGAGTCAACTTCAGCTTTTGCCGTGGCTATAAATAGCCACCGCGGTCCGCCACTGCCACTCGCTCAGCCCACCTTCAGCATCCTTAGCCTCCATTTTTGCTGCTTCTTTCTCCTCTGTGTGTGTCTCTCTCTCTAGACCCATTTGCCGTAATGACTGTCATATAAAGTTTAAGTGCGGCCTGAATCCCCAGGAGAGAACATTTTCTCTGATCCGAACCACCCTCTCTCCCTGTACGCACCTTTGAGCTTGAGCCCATGAAGGTGCCTCGAGCCGACAAGGAGGAGGACAACTGTGGTGGCGACAAGTGCAGGACCATAGAGGTCGCCGTGGTGGACCGCCGGGAGCGGCCCCCGCCACCGGCGACTGGTCCACCCTACGGAGAGGAGCTCCACTTTATTCCCCCGCTCAACTTCGCCATGGTCGACCATGGCATCTTCAGGTCCGGCTTCCCCGACTCCGCCAACTTCTCCTTCATCCAAACCCTAGGCCTCCGCTCCATCATGTGAGTGATCGATTCTGCCTCCCCTGATCGCTCTCCCCTCTGATGCTTATATTTCTCCCTGTGAGTTCATTTTTTTATGCGTTATCATATAGATGTCTGTGTCCGGAGCCGTATCCAGAGACGAACATAGAGTTCCTGAAGTCAAACGGAATCAAACTGTTCCAGTTCGGGATTGAAGGTTACAAGGTAATGTCTTCTGAATCTTGGTTCCCTCTTCCACTCCTGCATTTGATTGTCTGTGTCGTGATCCTGTTTTTCTTTTCTTTGGAATATTGCAGCTGCCTTAGCTGTTGCTCCAGTATTAGACGAAAGTAGATTCGTGGGATTATCAAATGATCAATGATTAATTGACGTTAATAATTAATTTTTGCTGCCAAGAATTGGTTTTGTTAACCTTTTCATAGCTCTAATTGTAGTTCGCTTGGGAAATTGTCTTATTTATGTCTTTTGTTGCTTAAATTAATTTCTACTATTGAACAATTTTTTTGCTGTGCATGGCCCTAAGAAATCCATGATTGAGACGGTCCATTGAGGGGTAAAGATTAAGTTTTCTCCAGTTGATGGAACCTGATAATTGACTTGATTAAGAAGCATCAAACCATCTCATTTGGTTCTACTATTGAATGTTTAGTTCTCTTTGTTTGGAGAGATTCTAGTCATCGCTTACGCATAGTGAACAGTGTTCCCGTGAACCTTTGCTCCAGATAAGTTAACATGATCTTGGTTAGCAATTCAAAATGTTAGATTTCTGGATCCTAGCAGACTGACTGTTCAGTTCTCACATGTGCATTGTTTCTTCTGATGCTATAATCAGACGCACTTTTTCATTATTTTATGGATCCGTGATACTGGTTAGATTAGTTGAGTAGTTCCAGAGTCTGAATGCCTGCAGGGAGAAATCTGTTATAATTCCTCCATTAAATAAGGGCATATAATATATCCATGTGTACACATTTTGATCAGCGTAGTATATCCACATTTAATCGCTCAATCAGTGACTCTTTTGTCTTTTTATGGGTGCATAATAACTGTCGTATTGTCTCTGTCCCTCCAACACACAGTGCTACTCTGTTGTCTTCTTCTCTTTCTTGAAGGTGTTCTTTTCAGGCTGAGTAAAGTAATTGAGAAAGGGGAGTCTTGTGAGGTGGGGGGCGGGGAGGAGAGAGAGAGAGAGAGAGAGAGAGAGAGGCAGTTACTTGTTTCGCTAGAATTATGAATCTTCTGCAGCACAAGATTGACTGCTCCGGGCTATAATCTTGTGCCTGTAACTCGTTGCCGTATTCATTCTATAATGATTGTATAATTTTGTATACTATTTGTCAAGGAAGGGAGAAACTTCCTTTTTATTATAACTGATGTTTTGAGTGATTTTACAGTAAAAGCATTTTCTAAGAGTTATTGAATGCTCAGAGCTCGGAAATGGTTTGAAGCTTTTCCGTGTTACTGTAAAGTCGTACTGTGTAGGATCAATGAAAAAGTCATTGAGCAGTGGGCATCACCTTTATCTTAAGTCTACTTTCCGGAGAATAGTTTATTACAAACTAAACTAGCATGCCTTTCATCTCATATGACACAAGCGAAATTATTTTGATGATCACCACTCCTTTTGACGTGCTTGTAACTGTTCCTCGTTGATCCCTAAAATGGTAGTTCTGGCATCTTGAAGCATCACCAAACACCTGCTTGTTGTTGACCGAAAACATAGAATAGTTTTTGGTACCTCTCTTTCGGAAGATTCCTTGCTAAACATGGCTAAATCATTTTTGTGCACGGAATTGCTGATTTGTGCAACGACTCTTCATGACATGCTCTAGCTAGCACAAGTAATGGCCTTTTCAAAAGGAATATGCTGTAGATCGATTATATTTGATGCGTAGTTTGTGCTTTATGGATGGGAATTCTGTCTGGGAAATTTGAAGTATGAATAAGATCTTAGGAATCCCTGCTTTCAAACAGGACTTCCAATTCGATGCAATCTTGAGATTTTCACTGCGCTATCTTTTATGCTGTCTCCAGGAGCCTTTTGTAAATATTCCAGAGGAGACCATTCGGGCAGCACTAAAAGTTCTTATTGGTACAAGCAGACTTCACATTAGTTATTGTTAGAATTTTATTTCATCTGTCGAGGAACTCTCACTCCCTTGTTTGCCCCTTGGTTGGAAACAGATGTAAGGAATCATCCAGTCCTAATTCATTGTAAAAGAGGAAAGGTATGCCCCTCATTATTAGTGCAACAATGAAATTTAAGATGCTGCTTCTATTCAGATCCTTCTTTAACAGCTTTCACCACCCCCACAACTTGAACTTCTTGTTCCAGCACCGGACTGGTTGTCTAGTGGGGTGCTTGAGAAAGCTCCAGCGGTGGTGCCTCTCTTCCGTCTTTGA
Organism: Sonneratia caseolaris; assembly: GCA_900006705.1. NCBI lineage: Eukaryota > Viridiplantae > Streptophyta > Magnoliopsida > Myrtales > Lythraceae > Sonneratia > Sonneratia caseolaris. Next base: position 961,580 of record CXYZ01007961.1, read on the forward strand.
CGAGTACCAGCGATTTGCAGCTGCAAAAGCCCGGGTTTCAGATCAGAGGTTCATGGAGTTATTCGATATTTCTAGCTTCAAGAATACACCTCTCCCCTTTTCCTTCTCTAAGAGGTGACTCCATGGCAGGATCTGATGGATCTTCGTTTCTGAGTTACCGGAGACGGAAGCATCCCCTCTGTTGTGAAATAATTAGTAGGAAAAAGGGTGACGAGCTCCTGAAGCTGCGATTCGGCAGTAGGGACTTAAATTCATTTTCCCCCCACTATTCTGGAAGTCAAATAACGCAAGGCTGTTTCCATAGATTTTTGTCAGGCCGATTTCTCCGTGACGACCACAAGCGAGAGCTAGGAACCTAGAAAAAGGACCATATTCCCAGTGGTCCGTCTTTTCTTGTCTGTAGGGTCATCAGTTTCTGGCATCTCTTGCTGGATTAAGTTGTATACCGCGTCAACTCGTGGATGATCTATATTCGGACCATCCCGAGAATGTGTACTTCTTTGGGGTAATGCCAACAAAATTAGGCTATGATCTGTGTCCGTTACTGATCGAGCCTCAAAGATTCGATGAAAACAGAAGCGATGTAATCTGACCATCCAAGGGATGTGTGTATTTCTTTGTGTTTTGTCAAAAAATTTACGGTATTTCTCTCTGTTTCTGGTCGAGTCGCGAAGATAGACGCAAAGTAAGACTCTGCGTATTATGGTTTGAGTACAGTCAGATTAGATCACAGCCCCTGCAACCCCTTCACCCAGTCCAGCCCCGCTGCTCTCCTAACTCTTTTCTTCAAATCTGCGTCTTCCGTCTCCTCTCGACGCAGTGGCAGAGCCAACCACCAGGAGGTTCCTATCATCAGGTAGGTTCATCCCGCTCTGCTGGTGGAACCTGAATCACAAAAGCGGCGTGCTCGGGGTGCTGCTCCGTCGGCTGTCGTCCTCGTTGAAGTCGCTGTCGTCATCCATGTTGAGCGTCTCTGTGATGGTGATGGTGCCATGGTAGCAGTTGCTGTGCCTGTGGTAGTGTCGGAGCCCAAGATTGTCTAGCCGCAGCCCATCCGTACCAGTCAGAGCGGCTGCGTCAGGTTGTTTCACATCCTGCTTCTGTCAACGACGTCCATAAACTGCCAAAAGAAGAAGAAGAAGCCGAAAATGAAACGAAAATAAGAAGAAGAAAGATGGAAACAAAAAAGTTCGAATTTTTTTATCCGACGAAAAATGTCAATACAGCATTACTTACTTCAAAACTGCCAAAGCACGCTCACTCTTCTGGTGACGAAGCTAATCTTCTCCTCGATCACCGCTTGGAGTTGTAGTGATTTTCATCCTCCTGAAGTTCGATTCTTCAATTTTCATGCCTACAGAATGCAAAGAATTCCTCCAAACAAGGCAAACCTGAAGCTTTTCGAGGGAGACGAAACGGAGCAGAGCGAGAAGAGGCAGATCTATTATAGTATAGAGGAATGCATCTCCTTGTTTGTTGCATGCTGGGTGCTGCTGGACAAGACAACAATCTGGACCATCAAATTACCACATCTGTCTAGGATCTGTGGTTTCGATCCATGTTTGCTATGAAGCCGCTTGGCTCAAATAGTAGGAATCCTTGAAGTCCTTTCTGCATCTACATAATGCTCTTTCAATTTCGGTGTCTATCCTGAGCGAGTGTCATTTCCATACTTCGGTTGGCGGGAAATAGTTTTTAGCAGTAGGTGGACGTTCGGCGCGTTGCCGTGGAGAATTTACTTTGGTCTTAAAGAGCATCATCAACATGGGCATTTGGTCTAGTGGTATGATTCTCGCTTAGGGTGCGAGAGGTCCCGAGTTCAATTCTCGGAATGCCCCTCGATGTTTTTTTTTTTCCCCTTAATTTACTTTTCTTCCATAGAAGACAAACCTTAAGCTTGTCGGCCTATGACCGTTAGAAACCTTAAAATGGACGGCTCGCTGTCCTCGGAAGGCTTCATCTTTTCGGCGATTCTGTACCTTCATCAGCAAGATTGAAGAGATAACGGACATTTCGTCTTCTCCTTCTTCGGCAAAACTAATTGATTCAGAATGGGGGTGCGTTAGCTCGGGCTCGTTAGTGGCGGTCCCTCAGCCCGGGCTCCCTCAGTTTGCTGCTGGCTAGGGTGGTTACCTCTGGAACAGTGGCTCGCATTTCCAAATCCCGGCTCCAACTCGTGGAAGCCTGGATGCTAGTTCCTCCGAATGAAGTGTACAATTCACTTGGCTTGCTGCTTTTCCTTGCTCAGAAGTATGATAGATCTTTTTTGAAGCTTATTACACAACTGGGAAGCTGGTGGTAGTAATCTGAGCTTCAATTTCCAGAGGATAACGGACAGCATCTCTGCTAGCGAGGAAGCCAGTGGTGCTGCTGGAGGGGCTTAGTCTTATGAGCCGCCGTGGGGACTGGATCTGAGTTTGTTCCCGTTTCCTTTGTGTTGAGAGGGGTAGAATCTCTCCTGAAACTTGCTTTTTCTTCTGGTTAGACTCCCCGTGCTTGTTACCTGTTCTGAATACATGGATCATATACTATCAATCTCCACGAACCTCTGATCAGGCAGCAATCAACTTAAATATTTCGCCGGGGAAGAAAACTGAACATCTAAGAGCATGGCATTGTCGCTGAACAATCGTAAAACAAACTCAAAGGCGAAGGTGGAACCTTGAGAGGATAGAACCAACATCCATATGATAGATACATCAAGAGCCCCAGCATTCATTCTCATAGCTTATAAAATTATTGTAAATCAATAATTGCAAAACTTGCCCCGGTCCCACAGCTGTGTATCCAAAATCAAGCGAGCTTATAACATTGTTCACGCCCTTAACTTATTTCACAAGGAAATTGCCAGCGCTATTGACTATTTACATCAGATGGGTACAACTTAATAAATCCAATTATTAGTCCGATGCCCTCACACCCAATACTTTTGTTAGCTCCTTCACGATGGGCTTCTCCTTGATGTCATCTTCCCTCTTCAATTGCCATTTCTTTGACATGTTCCCCACCTGCATTGCAAAGGACCAGATGATCTCTGAGTGCATGAAAAGGGAGTGATTGGAGGTCAGAAATTTGATTTGCCTACCCATACTCTTAGAGGGTCCACAAGCTCCTTAACTGTCTCGAACTTGGGATGAACCCTGTCTCTCACCTTAGTTCGTATATCATCGCCCTGACAGGTACAATAGCCATCAGCTTTTGATAGTATGTAAACTAAGCTGTGATTGCAGCAAGTTTTGGCTGAATGTTGCCGAAATGCCAAGTATGATTTCCCACTTAGCTCAATTATACAGAAAAAAAAAAGACATAAAAACTTCTGTCAAGGCTGATGAGTCCGATCTGCTTAAAAAACAAGAAGCTCGAATAAGATTATCAGAGAAGGCAAACTTACATTGCGAAGTTCTAATTTGGATGCTGCTACTCCAAATACCAAAGAAGCACCACCAAAGACAACTGCAGTAGCAATAGCAAATGCCTTCCCAACTGCAGCACAGAACAATGATTCATTTGACATCACAGAAGACTGATGAGAGCTTGGAAAACAAAGAAAAGTCTCCAAAGATAGAACTTCAAGTTTCTCAGTTACTCATCAACACTACAAGAACTCGTGGCTGCATCTGATTTTTGTCATGAAGGCCCATTTAAATTAAACCAGCAATCATTTTCTAACAGTGAAGGTTATAGAGAGCAATGGGGAAAAGACTTTGACCCGAGACTCACATTGAAAAGAATTCCAACACCATAAGGTTGAGTACGAGCAAAAGTAAAATATAACTCTCTATTCATGACCAGAGAACAGGACTGGTAGAACATACTGTTAGCAAGCCCTTCAGCAGCAGCCTTCAACTTTTCAGGGTTAACAGGCACATGCCTATCCCGACGGAGCTCATTTGCAGTTGAAGCCAAAACTGAGCTACGTGCCTCTGGTAACTCCCACCTGCATTGGATTTAACGTTCTTTACCGACATAGATGCACGAAGCAATGCGAAAACTTCTTTCTAATCGCAATCCGTTGCCTTCAAATCACATCGATCTCATTAACCAAGTTTTGTTTTTTTCAACAAATTCAAAACCTTTTGGCTTAGAAAGATTAAATATCCATATACACAAGACCTACAAGTCATCAAAGAAAACTCAATCTCATGGCACAATTTTGATTTGCGACTTCCCAATTGCGAGGCTCGAATTGAGCCGACACAGAGAAATCTCCACCATTTCCACAAATTAAGAGACACCAACAAAGGCGGAGATCACATTGAAATGAAATTGGAAGAAAGAAAAGCAGGAATACAGGGGCCGACCTTTTGGGGCCGAAGGTGACCTGGGGAAGGGAAACGTAAGCCCTGAGTGGGTTCAAGGCGTCGGGGGACAGGCCCGACGCACGACTCGGATCCGCGTGGAGGGCCCATTTGGAGGCAGTAGAGAGACAGGAGGGTTCGGACGGCTGAGAATACAACTTGGATGGCAGGGAGTGCCGCAGGACCTCCGGAAGCACGTCGGCAGCGGAATCCGGAGGAAGCCCGGTTGAGACGCCGCCGCTGGTGGGTCCGGAGGCGGTGATTCGGGGCTTCTTCTCGGCGAGGCGGGTGACGGCGTGCTTGGATTCCTGGAAAAAGTAGGCGCCCTCTTTCCCGGCTAATCTCCCCGCCAGAAAACTCATCGTTCCGTCCTATCCGTCGGTCGGAGTGCAGACAACTATTAGGGACGAATTTGAGATAATATCTTTCTTTAGGACCACATTGGCGTAGGCCGTTTTCCCCCCAAACACTCGGAAGACCCGAAACTGCTGCTGCCTCGAGAGGACGAGGAAAAAAGAAATAAACAATTTAGGATTAAAGAGAAAATCATTCATGGTAGAGTTTTCTTCTCCGCCAAGTTCATAAGAAGAAAAAAAGAGTGCTTTAAGAAAAAAAAAAAGCTCACATATTTTTTTATAATTATAAGCCTAATATAAATTTAATATGAATTCTTATTAAATAAAATTTCATATTTGGATTATGAAGGCAAAAAAGATATTGCTTATAAAGGAAGCAAGGAAACTCAAACCTAAATCCACAGCTTGGTCAAAGCCCGGATGGCCATTGATAGCTCACACAGAGAAAAACAGCTGGAAGATTAATTGGAGATCAAGTGGCCACCAAGCATGCTTGAATGATCCAATTGTGTCCAATTTACTTGGCTTCTTTTTTTGTTTTTGGGAATGCTTGATCCGTTGGTTACTTGTATTCTGAATACTTGAGATAGACTCTGAATCGGCTCAAAATAACCCTCGATTCATCGACAAAGTAACTTGAAGTAAGGTCTTGACGATTACACCCTTGAATGAACACGTCCTTCTCTTACCACCGCATAAAGTGCATGCCAATTCTGTCTGTGTGTCTATGCTCTATGTTGCGGGACTGGTGGTGGTTTCATCGGGGTCTGTCCACTCGCTTTTAGCTGGCTGGACTTGGTTGGTTGCGTTATGGTAAATGGGTTGAACTTTGGATTGAAGTTGGGATCGTACTGGTGTGTCTTATTTGCCTAAGATCACGAATCATACCCCTACTATGTAGGGCAGGCCTGATTACTTTAAATGATTCAATATAATATATATTTTTTGTATAACTAAGTTTAAAATTCGAATATCACAAATAAAAATAAATACTTACTATATTGAACTAGACAGAGAAAATTCAATGGGTTTTCATATATGTATATATATATATGTGTAGGTATATTTGCAGATTCTGTTTTGCATCCTCCATGGAAAAGAATCTGCTTAGCATGCTTCATTAGGAGATTTTATATATTGGCAGGCCGCGGGCCCTATAGCTGAAGGACACGTTTGACCAGAGAGATCCCTTCCGGCCTACAAAGTTTTTTCAACGGTGAAATAATGACTTTCCGAAACTCACTCTTCAATAAAAAGAAAAGAAAAGAAAAGAAATCGAAGAACTTCCATTCCGTACGCGCAACATCAAAAAGCCTAGTGATGGCCTTGGTGGCGCGTACGCGCCACTCTAGCTAGTGCTCTCATGAGTCAAAAGAACGCTTCTATTTCCCCTATATAAATAATCTAATGGACTATTCTAAGTTCATCAATGCCATTATTGATTAATTTTTCTCATTTAGTATCTGGAGTGGTTCCAGTTCCTTGCTCAGTTCGATAATGTTCTGCTGCTGATGGGATCAATCTTGAACCTCAATACTGACATGAATCTAATTACTTTCATATGCGGATCATGAGTGCACTCGATCTATCAGTCTATGATACACCAGCACGGGGAAGAGGAAACTCGTCACTCTTCCCAAGGAAGAAGGAAGAGGACAGTGGACAAAATGCCCTCGGGAATTGTCGAGGAGAGTCAGTCCAGTCCATCCATGCACTTTAGCTGCAGTTTGGCTCTGTTCAACTCCATCGTCATCCTCTGACATGTTTTCACGGACAGGGCTTGGACTGGCCATCGTCATTACGTATAGGGAGCATTTGCATGGTTATTTATTGATAATCTTTTCTAGTATTGGGACTAAGATATAAGATACCATTGACTGGACATGCTAAGAACAATTAATCAAATTGACAGGATTGTTAATATAGTAATGACGCTCTTAATCGATCATAAATCATTATTTCAATTTGATTATTGATTGAATACTCGATTTCCTAAGCGAGATAATGGGTGTATTTCAACTAATCCAGCCCCTTGGAAGTTATTACGAGATTCTTTCCATTTGTTTGAATTCCTTGGCTCGCCACCATCGGTTGATATCAAATAATATCTAAATTTGCCCAAGAAACCCTTTTTGTTTGGGTAAATTCATAATCTCATGCTTTTAGTTTAACAGGCAGGGGAGATATATAATCGACCATCCAATTAAACGTAAAATCATCTCCGTACATGTACATAACACTCAATTGTTCTTCTCAAACCATCGTACAAACAGCAAGACGAGGAACCAAATGATAGCAAACTAGACCTTATAGAAATAACTACATGAATTAATTTCATTGTATCGATGACATTGATGACTCTTTCATACCTTCTGTACAAAATCTCTACTTTATATCTGTCGATCCCAAGTCGACGACGATATTTACCACACAAAACGCTGCTTTTGATATTGTTCATCTACATGATTCAATATACACATATACATATATGTGTGCGTTTTAAACTAAGCAACATGGCGATATATGACATATGGGAAATTAACTTTCACTAAATTGCTATCGACTAGCTTGCGTGTAGCCAAATAAAGAAGCTACCTCTTGTTGTGGAGCGGGTTCCATCCCGTTGGTACCTTTCGCTTCTCCGCTTCGAAGCGCTCTGGGGTTTGGCCGGCTAGAGGAGGAGGGGCAAAATCCGAGGGTTTGGCAAAGACTAGTTCGGTGTTTGAAGCCGAGCTGTCGGAGTGGAGATTCCGACCGGCATCAACCATTGGAATGGAGGGTAGAAGAGGAAGGAGAAGTAGGAAGAGGAGGAGAAGGAGAAGAGGAGAGATGTGAGAGCGATTCATGGCGTTTGGAAGAATATTGAGAGAGAGAGAGAGAGAGAGAGAGAGAGAGAGCGAGATGAAAGCTTCTTCCCCACCCAAAGCTTTTGCCTCCTCGGTTATATGTGACGATGGTTTGGTCTTGGTGCACGTGTTCCCAAACTATCTTCCAAGACGCATATATCATACCTTTTAAAATCAAATCGGGCTAGAAGCCGGTATAAACATAGATTCATGAATCGGACTGGAGGTTCAATAGGTTAAATCGTATGTTTAATAAATAATATTAATAATATAATATTATTAATAAATTTATATAACATCATAATTTGAATATTATTTATAAAAAAAAATTATTAATATAACAATTATATTAAACAAAATTTTAATATAAAATATATATATAAGTATAATAAAATAAAATAGGTGTATTATAATATGTTTTTATTTTTATTTTTATTTTTAAGTCGACCGATTTTTTTACTGGTTCAATTAGATTCATCGGTCAAATAGGGAACCGGCCGGTTCAATCAGAGTTTTTCTCTTTGAATGTGCAATTGGATTCTTTGTAAGAATCGGACCGAGTGAGTGGCCGGTTCCCGGTCAAACTAGCTGGCCCAATCCGGTTTTTAAAACTATGGTATATATTACCCGTAAAAGACTTTAACTTATATAGCATACATGCCTACATTCTCAACTAATATATTATCAAAATTTCATTCCTTTTCTTAACGATTTCTTGATTTTAACTCAAAAATGGTATTAATAGTATTAAGCTGCATTTTTACTGCTGCCTGAATTCGTAATTGTCGCTAACCATATGCGTTGCATGACTTGTGAGTATCTATCATAGTGATTTGCACGATGCTCCGGCAGTCGGTCCAAGTACAGTCATCGCGTTCTGTAAAAAGCATGTGCCGCCGGCACAAAATCGACAGAGCCAAGCGCGATGGACATAATGAAGCTGCGGGGGTTAATTGGGATTGTGACACAATAATTAGGTCAAAAATGAAATGTCTGTACGTGCCAGTGGCTGTAGAATGGAGGAGGCGGAAGGCTGTATTTGTGGTCAAAGTTAAATTAGTGATCAGTATTTGAAAGGATTTCTCATCCCATCGCAGCTGGTATTAAATTCATTGTAAGGTGACAAAGAATTAAATATATTTTCACATAAAAAATAGAATTTTATAGGTAATAATATCCGACATTCATCACATGCCGTTAATATCCGCACTTAACAAGTGATTATGATATTGATATTCTTCTTCTAGTTTCGAACAACATGATCTTGAAAGTTCATAAAAGATCGAATTCATTTTCACCTAATAATTTAATTTTATAGGTGATAATAGCATTTCTTTTTATAATTCTATAATATTTCTTTTAATTATTTGATATATGAAATTTTGGATAAATCATCTAAATTTGCAATATTAGGAATTAGATTGAAATTTAAAATAATAATTTTTATGCTTTACATTAGAGCAAAAATCCAAATTAATAATATGAGTTTATAAAAATTAATCGATATACCTCATCTTAATTGTTTTATTCAAATTTATAAATAAAAAAATTTATCATTAAAAGATTTTACTTCTTAACTAATCCATTAATTTTAAATTTGAATAAGTTTAAAATTTTATGTATAAGGTCCTATATAAAAAAAATTAAAAATAAAATTGAGCTATCTCAAATAAGGGGAAAAACTAAAAAAAAAAAAGAGGGTCAAAGATTGGCTGCCGACACACTCGATTGATCTTGTGGAAATTAACCATGTGTGTTATGAACAAAATAGTTGAAAGCGTGATTGCATATTGATATTCATAATTATTACAAACGGGAATGTGTATTTATATGGTCCCAGGGGAAATAGCCATGTTCTCAGGGTTTCAGTGACGGTTCGTACTTAGCAGTGTCGGCGAAGAGTTGGTTGGTCGGTCTGTTCTACCCGGAGGAAAGAACAGGACCCAACCTACGTGCTTCGACATGTCCCAGTCCCAGCAATACCTCGTTCTTAGAAGACCCGTCAACATTTGGTATATCCAATCAATAATCCTGCCGTTTGACTGGTCACCGAAATGGCGAAATGATCGACGGCTGTCATTTTTGTTAGAAATCTGCGAATGACACAGCGTCGCAGGAGAAATGGGAAGCTAAGCTAAGCTAAGCTAAGCTGCCAGAGCTAGAAGGAAGGCGTGGCCTAGGGGGAGGGATTGGCCGGCCGCCTGAGAGCCTGAGACGATGCGTGACGTCGACGGTTCTTCCTTAATTGTACAGTGCACATGACGTGAGGAGACACATACGCGCTTGTATATATATATATATATATATATTGATGGAATTTGTAATATAATAATCTTAGGATCAGATATATTGAGAATAATGAGAAAGTGCACAAACTAATAGAAGCATATATGAATTTATGGTTAGAATTTACATGATCGGACATATATAGATTTTCTAAATTTGTGTGAAAATAGGGGTTTACATATGACGTGAAGTATTATTCTATCTCCCTTAATTGATAGAATGTCATATGAATATTTATATGGTGTGATTTAAATATCACAATTCTAAATTACACATAAATATTTTTATTTTTTAATTTTATCAAAAATTAGAAACTATTTTATTGCTTTTGCATATTAATTACTGTATTTTATCTATCGAGCAGTATTTCTTGAACTTAATTAATTAATTTAATCGGATCAACTTATTTAATAATACATATACCTGATCAATAATATATTATTAGATCATATTTAGTCAAATTAAAAAATTCACCGTGTCGCTCCCGATGTGAGAATGGTTATTCGATGCCTCCTCATAGGTGGACCTTCTCCTCTATTTCAACCATGAGATATATCAATCCGACGTTGGAAAGTTTGAGAGAAATGGTCACGACATATGAGAGGTTTAATATCACTATTTTATCGGTATAAACTTTTGGATTAAATATAGATAATCACATAAACCACCTTAAAAAAAACACCAACAGTTGATTGGAATGTGCAATAGTACCGCACATTCTTTCATGGAACAGTTGGGGTTTTCCTTCGTCTCATGAGGCATTTTACTTTTACGGGCCAGGCCTATCTTCCGGAATACGTAAAAGGTGATAGTTGGGGACTAATTTAGTGATTAAGATTATTCGTCTCTCCAATGATACAGCAGGGGAAGATAAAATAGCACGATATGATCGACGAAATCCAATCTTTGACTAATTTACTTAAAAAGGATCAATCATCATCAATATAATATGATCACTCATTATATACGTATGTAGAATTGAGATTAAATTACGGTGAAATGTTAAGATTATGTGAAAGTTCAATGACATTAAATGACTTCTTGGATTATTATATATGAGAATTATTGGAGATGATAAAACATATAATTAGTTTTATCATTTGGTAAGCATAATAAAATAATTATAAGGTTTTTTTTAATATCACTGGTGTCCGGTACAGTAACAACCGACTAATCTATCGAACGGTGTATTATACACTGGAGCCCGTCAATTAGACCCAAGATAATAATTATTGAAAATTTCAAATCTTAAATGTGATCTATTATATGTTATCAAGTCAAATCCTAAATCACTCTTCAAGGAAAAATAATTATAAGGTTAATCGGTGCTCATGTCTTCTGCATATTTTAGGTACAGAAACTTTACAAATTCCACAGAGAAAAAGAGAAGGAATTAGAAGACAAAAATGTTCAAAATAATAATTCATAGTTATATATATATATATATATTATATTATATAAAAGGAACAATGACGAAGAGTGTTGAATCGAATGCTGTGGGCTTGCTCCCAAAGGCGAAGAGAGGAGAAAGGTTGGATTTGGCACCAAGTCTCAGTGGATCTGAATGGCATCTTTTACATTTTAGTGCCTCGTGTGGGGTTGCTGTCGTCTCAAAACTCACTCGATTGACACTTTTGAACCATACATCAACGTTGTCTCCCCAATGTGACATTCATTCCTTCTGTCTGCCTCTCTCTCTCTCTCTCTCTCTCTCTCTCTCTCTCTTTACAACCATAATTTTATTTGATTAAATTTATCCTCCGGTGACCCTTTGGATCAAATTGATCAATCCACCTGTCGGAGAGAAATTATTCCCCGTAGAAGAACTTCTACCTCCAGCTATTGTACGATACTAACGATCCATCAACCGATGGATGGGCAAGGGCACTGGGCAGGCTCCTACCCGTCCCGGTGGTGAGGGGAATTCGGCACCAAATGATTAGGAGAAATATTGGAAGGAAGGGTTACAATGGAGGATTGAATATTCGGTGAATATTATTCATCAATAAGTGGCCAATTATATTGTATTGATTTAAGTTGGGCTAAAAGATGCAAACATTTCGGCTCACAATTTGCGAGCAAGGCTGGTTTTCACTCGAGCAAGGGAAGAATTATGTGTTTTCGAGGACTTATAGCGGCGCAATCTTTTACCCTTTCAATGCAAGCATATTTATTGGAAAGAATCTAAGGTTATTGTGCTTTACACCTAAGGGAGAGTCGATGGTGGGGAATGGGCTCTCTGGCCCGATGGACTCCACGGGCCGGCGCAATGATCAAGATGATCTCGGCCCAAATAGAGCAGAAATCGGATACCTTCGAGCTGAAGCTCAAACTTTCGCGCTGGGCTGCAATAGCTGACCGACCATTCAGTCTCAAATTCATCGACCAACAGCCGGCACACTGGTCGATTACTCGTACGTTGGAGCTTCTTTTCCATAATCATGCAAAAGATAGTAAGAAAAGATTGTCCTGGCATTCGTTTAAAATTTAAATTGACAGGGCAAGTGCACACTTTATGGATTGTTCGCGAAACCACTATTTCTGGGCTGCTCACGGAACCGCTGTTTCTCTGCCGATGAGCTATCAATTCCTTTGGATTTACTGGTGACTGGTTTCGCCTTCAATTCAATTATGGGCCCGACAACGAACAGTGAATATGTACCATCGCAAGAGTCGGAGGACCAAATGAAACGTATTTACTTTCACAGGGACTCAAGTGAAAGGATCAACAGATCCTCGAATTAGAATGAAGTCCCTGTCTTCTGCTGCGACCCGGTCCGAGCCGGACACCGCGACCGGAACGGAATTCCTCTCGGACCTAATCATTCATTCATTCATCAATCCTACGCGTGAAAGCTTCCAACTTTGAAACCGCGGGAATTTATTTCCGGTAGGTCGATTTCAGCCAGCCTCAGGGTAGGACAACTACGACCAAGGCTCCTAAGCTGAATTCTTCATCTCGTAAGAACACCCAGAGACACCGTAAAAACTTAGACTTTAATTATTCCTCTTTAGCCAGCTAATCATGGTTATCCCCCTCGATTCTGAGACCCGGATATCCCACTAAGCTCCAACAGAGCAACAGTCAACGGTCCAACGCACAGAAAGGAAGAAAAATCAAACCCAGAAATCCATCTTACCAGTTCTTCATTTCTGGGCTCATGGGTTTTCTGTTGATTCTGCTGTTTCTTCGCATTCCGATGAAGACGAGGTTGTGGGTCGGCCTCTCGTTCTTGTCGGCGTTGCTGGCCTCGGCCCCTCTCGCCATCGAGTCGAGTTGCTCTAAGGGATGCGACTCGGCCCTCGCCTCTTACTACGTCTGGCGGGGGACCGACCTCACCATCATAGGCAGGGACTTCAAGGTGAGCGCCTCCACGATCGTGACGTACAATCAAGGCCAGATCTCAAATGAAAACAGCGTTCAGGCTGGGATTAGGATCAACGTCCCGTTCCGATGTGACTGCATCGGCGGCTCCTTCCTCGGGCATCAGTTCACCTACCAGACCAGGACCGGCGACACCTATGACGAGATCGCCAAAAAGTGGTACTCGAACCTCACCACGGCCTCTTGGCTGCAGCAGTTCAACAGTTACCCAGTAACAAATATTCCTGTTAACTCGCCGCTGAACGTCACGGTGAACTGCTCGTGCGGGAACGAGACCGTGTCGAAGGACTACGGGCTTTTCATCACGTACCCGCTTCGGGAGAATGATACTCTCGCGACGGTAGCAGCCTCGGCAAATCTGAGCACCCAGTTGATCCAGAGGTATAATCCTGGGGTGAATTTTAGTCAGGGGAGTGGGCTGGTTTACATACCTGGAAAAGGTACCTTTCTGTTCCATGCCAGGATCGAATTGTTAGATTTTGTATTTGGACAGGCTACTTGAGAAATTTATAGTTATGCTCAATGTTGAGAGTGCCGTGGTTTCTTTTTTTTTTTTTCAGTATTTGTGCCGTGGTTTCTTGCCTTATTTGAAGTCGACCTTTAGAGTATTGGGTAGCTTTCAGCTAGAACGATTGAGGGGAGTTTGCTTATTTACTGGGAAGTTCAATTCATTAACCGAGGAAAGGCGTCCTTGGTAGTCTGTAAGCTGCGGTCGTGTGATTTGTTTGGATGATGGAGAATCAACTTAAAGCTGCAAGCATGCAACCTTATTTTTAGAATTAAAATTTTCTATGTTTTGGGCGTGATCTGATGTCTTCCTTGAGGTCCTTGTTACATGGGGCTGTGTCAAGGAATTTTTGTTTCCCAAGAGATGAATCCTTTCTGATGAAGAGTGTGCCTAATTTTACTGCAGTCAGAATGCAATAGGAATGACTTTGCCTCATGACAATCTTATTCTTCCTTGCAGATTTGAATGGAAGCTACCTGGCTTTGATATCAAGGTAACTTGCAAATTACATGGTTGCAAGAAATGTGCCAAATATGGCCTTCTTTTCCTTGTTGCTTTCCAGCTTATTTATCATGCCCTGCTAACCTTGTATTTTCTTCCTTTCCCACCAGCAGCGCAGGTGTTTTGGCCCTCCTTAAAAATTCTATCTGATAATGCCTTCCAAAAAGGTGGGTGATATTCATAGCGATTCAATGGAACCTTGGCATCAATTTTCTGTTGGTTCTTGTGGAGCAGGATTATCAGGTGGAGTTATTGCTGGTCTATCAGTAGGAGCAGTAGTTTTGGTGGTGGGAGCAGCACTTTTCGCCTACACTAGAATCTATCGTAAGAAGAGAATGAAGCAGGCACTATTGCTCTCAGGATCACAAGAACTTTCAACACAAACTGGAGAGGGTAGTTCTTTCTTATCAGAACTATTGTCCTTCGTTCATACTTCTGTCTCAGAATGTTTAGCAGAATGAATACCGTAAAAGGCAGGACAGATTTTCATAACAGATGAATTATATGAGAAACAGAGAGAGCCTTTTCCAATTTTGACGTTTGAGGGATAGATTAAACCGGTTCTCCCAAATTTTGGGATGTCCCCCATTCAGTGTTATGAGATTTATGTCTATGAATGGAAATGCTCGAATAATCAGCTTTCTTGATACTAAATGAGTCAATACTTTCGTTAATAAGGCTTGCTGTTCGGCAAGGATAGAACTGGAATTAGGCTTGGGGACATTGAATAGTAATTTCATGAGATTTATGTGGCAACTTGAACGAAACTTCGCTAAGGAGAAAAGATAGGACTTGCTCAGAAACTTTTTCATAATATCATAACCTGCCCTATATTGAGCAACACCTCCACAGCGTCCACCCTTTTCTCACATAATCTTATTTAAGATAATAAAAACAGAACTTACTCATTTTTCAATTATCCCCAAGTCATCGTAATGCTATCTCACGTCTGTGGCCATCTTTGGCTGATCCCATAAGGGGATGGGAAAAAAATGGGGTTCAAGTATGATATTTCTGATATGCTTCTCATGGTCTTACTTGGATTTAGCTCCAGACAACACCTTGCTCAAGTCTTCGGAATCAGATGGTCAAGGAGGTGGTGGTTCAGGTCTGACAGGCATCACAGTTGATAAATCTGTGGAGTTCTCATATGAAGAATTAGCAAATGCCACTGATAACTTTAGCATGACAAAAATCATCGGCAAAGGAGGGTTTGGGGCTGTCTACTATGCAGAGCTTAGAGGTGAGGTTAGTGACCGCATAACTATATCTTCTCGTCAAGTGAACAAGGAAAAAAAGGAATTATCTTGTATGATGCTTAATAAGACTTTTCTTTGTCCGAAAATCCCGTAGAAAGCTGCTATAAAGAAGATGGACATGCAAGCATCGAGAGAATTTCTTGCTGAACTTAAGGTCTTAACACATGTTCATCACCTTAACCTGGTAAAATTCTTTTCGCCTCTTCAACTTTGTTTATGCTTCCATGACAGATGTTTTGATAGAGATAAGTACTTTTTTATTTTCTTTCTTCCTGCAGGTACGGCTGATTGGTTATTGCGTGGAGGGTTCTCTCTTCCTTGTCTATGAGTACATTGAGAATGGCAACCTAAGTGAACACCTTCGTGGATCAAGTAGGATTGAGTTTTGGGGATGATATTTTTCTATAGAAGTTTTATGGTGGACATGTGATGATCTTTGTTCGGTATCTTTTTAAACAGAAAGGGATCCACTTCCTTGGTCCACCAGGGTTCAAATTGCACTCGATTCAGCTCGAGGTCTTGAATATATTCACGAGCATACCGTCCCTGTCTACATTCACCGCGACATTAAGTCTGCAAATATACTCATAGACAAGAACTTCCACGGGAAGGTTGGCTTGATATCTTTTTCGATCATTTCAAGCCTGAACTCACAGCAACTTGACTGAAAGATTGAAAATTGATTATCTCAGGTTGCTGATTTTGGATTGACGAAACTAACTGAAGTTGGAAGCGCATCTCTTCCTACGCGGCTCGTGGGGACGTTTGGATATATGCCTCCAGAGTAAGTCTAGCTGCCAAGACTCTGAAACAGGAAAGTTAGGACCAACCAAGATCAGTTGATAACATTCTATTTTCTCCTCTTATCTGCAGATATGCGCAGTATGGTGATGTCTCTGCTAAAGTCGATGTTTATGCTTTTGGTGTTGTCCTCTATGAACTTATTTCAGCCATGGAAGCTGTGGTCAAGGACACCGGATCTGTTTCTGAGACAAAGGGCCTTGTTGCTCTGGTAACTTATCTGCAGCCACACTTTTCACTACTTGGGTATTGATTACGAGAGGCTAATACCAAATTCTTCCGACTTTTGGTTTTACTTAGTTCGAGGAGGTTCTTAACCAATCTGATCCAAAGAAGGACGTCCACAAACTAGTCGACCCGAGGCTTGGAGACAACTACCCCCTTGATTCTGTTCTAAAGGTATGATGAGCCAACCATTATGTGGAGTTGTGATCGTCAGCCGCTCAGCTCCGTAGCTAGGCCCGGGATCTCATTTGAACTGTGATGACAACTGCCTGTATTTGTACTTTCACCTTCTCTTGTTCCGTGTAACGAAGGTCCTTATTGCAGATGGCCCAACTAGCGAAAGCATGCACTCAAGAGAATCCTCAGCTGAGGCCAAGCATGAGGTCCGTCGTGGTTGCGCTCATGACCCTGTCATCCAACACGGAGGATTGGGATGTTGGATCCTTTTACGAGAACCGCAGCCTAGTCAATCTCATGTCTGGAAGGTAAGAACATCCCAGTGAATCGAGGTCCCACGGCGAGCTCTTTCTGGTCCTGGAGAAACCGAGGCTGTTGTCTGGCTGTACGTCTGTATCATCATAGGAGGCTCTATAAGTTCGTCGGTTGATTTCTCGTCGTTCACTTTGGTATTCAGGGTAAGAAGATAGTAGCTGAAGACCAGAACTAATAAATCTAGACAGTATCCATTGAATAAAGTGTGGCGATAGGGATTGAATTCGACTTTCCAATACTTTAGAGGCTTGACAAGGTTCGATACTAACGAGGGAGGTACATTTAACAAAAGAGAAAGGTGGCTGCTTTGGACCCGATTTCGGCCTAGGCTAGCCTTGGCACTCTATGCAGTAGTTGATGTGATCTCGGGAAGGCCTCGGCCCTCGGGGGCTTTGACGGCTATGTAACCGCGTGGGTTCCTTTCATCTCACCGTCTTTGGGAAATGATCCGATCCAATGCAATTTGACTAAATCCCTACTGCTGTCCGTATTTACACATTGGAGACAAATTATGATTTATAAATTATGACATGTTGATAGATCCAAATCAATTTGAAATCCTATTAGTAATTGCTGACCGAGCTGTTAAAAATTGGTATGATCTAGAAAAGATTTGAAAAATGATTTTATAAATCGATGATTCATATATAAATAATTATATTTTAATGTTTAATTAATATAAATTTAAATTAAGGAAATGAATTATATTATAAAAATTTAGTTTTAAAAAATAAGTGATTTGGGTTATGCCAAATGGTTCAAAAATTTTGGACCTGGCTGGGCTAATATGATATAAGTCGGTCCATTTTTCCAAATCGACAGGTCTAAGTTATTATTATTATTAAAAATATAACAATTAAATGTTTTCACGTGAAAATGGCTTAAATTAACTTCCCCGGTTGTCAATATCACCTCCACTACTTTTTTGCCCGCAACATTACGCCATGCGTGCCGAAAGGTCAGCCCCGGCTCACGCATGCAACCACTGGATCTGCGATACGTGGCGCCCTGGTCAGCGGATCGAATGCCTCGGGATCGTCCGATGATGCATCAACGGTCAGCAAGCGTTCGCGATCATCGAGGCATCAAGCTAAGAATCTCTGCTGGCTTCTTCGTCCACCTCTCTACACTGCTACTCTTTCGTCCCTTCGCGGTGCTCTCTCGTCTCTCTTCTCTGCTCGATTCTCCTCAGGTGAGCAACCCTTGACGATCGTCTGTCTCTTTGCTCTTATTTCTCGAATTTGTTGAGGTTATTGATCATGAGCAGTGTCTTGTTGTGCTGAATTACTGATCTTTTCCGTTTATTTACGTGCGGCTTGAGTGTTCGATGGCCATAACTGCCTTTTGGTCATCAGTCTTAAGGTTCTGTCACCTTCTTAGGAGTTGAGAATACATGTTATATAAGAAACAGTTTGGAGCATAGCCGAAGCTGCTCCTGTTCAGTTGATCGAAAGCTGAAGTGGGCAGCTCGTCCTTTTTCCCCCCTTCCTTTCTCTGATTTTTCTACTCTGCTACTGAAGTTCATTTTTTCTCCTTACAGACCAATGATATCGAACTGTTTAATTTCTTCCTTCATTTCGGGGAAAAAGAAAATGAGATAATTATTCATACGTCTTTGTTTTGTAATATGAAAACTGCTTCATTAGTGGGGTGGTGAGGGAAAATTGATTCTGTGAAAAGATGATTGAGATCTCTGTCCTTTTTTTGGGGAGAAAACTTCTAATTGAAATGAAGAAGAGAATAAATTTTCAAAGAAAAATTATTGTATTTCACTAAGTTGAGGTGAGAAACAGTTTGGGCTGATGAAATACAAAAAAGAAAATCATGATGTATATACAGTCTCTGATTAACAGAAGCTTGATAATCTATTTGAAATTGCAACTCTAAATCTGCCAGTTGCACTTTGTTTTAAACCTTTAAGGTTCNCCAGTTGCACTTTGTTTTAAACCTTTAAGGTTCAATAAAGTGGAACGGCTACTGTATTTTATGCTTGGTAGACAACTTTTTATTTCAATGTCATGGCAAAAATGGAGATTCAGAAGTTTGATACTGAATTCAAAATTGTCTTCCTGTACAATTTTGTGAGTGAATATTCCATAGTTAATTATCTTCCTTTTTTTATGTTTTATGTTGTGCAGTATCAGAATGGGAACTAAAGTTCTGGCTGTTTTAGCTGCTATTTTCACATTGCTGCTTCTATCACCTGAGTTTTATTCTGCGTCCAATGATGGGCTGATCAGAATTGGGCTCAAAAAGAGAAAGCTGGACCAACTGAATCACATTTCAGGACCCAGGATTTCCAAGGAGGGGGTTCTGAGAGGTCCTGGGAGAAATTACTATCCGAATGATTATGTTAAGGACCCAGAGGATGCTGATATCGTCTCACTCAAGAATTACATGGACGCTCAGTATTTTGGGGAAATTGACATTGGAACACCTTCACAAAAGTTCACTGTGATATTTGACACTGGGAGTTCTAACCTCTGGGTACCTTCATCAAAGTGTTACTTTTCGGTCAGTCTCATTAGTTTTATGTTCCTGCTCCATGAATTTAGTGATTCACACACAATCTCATGAGCTTTTTGTTGTTTCTTGCTGATGAGTTCAAAACTTTTGACCAGCTCGCTTGTTATTTCCACTCCAAGTACAAGTCCAGTGCTTCAAGTACCTATGCAAAAAATGGTATTTTCTTGCTCATGCCAATAATCTCACCTCATACTCATGTTATATCAGCTCTGCATCTTTCAATAGGTTCCAAGCTGTTGTCCTCATGTTATATCATCTCTGTATCTTTCAATAGGCTCCAAGCTGTTGTATGTGATCGTTTTGTAACTAACAGAAATTTCTGCTGACAGGAAGAGGCAATGATGCAGTATAGACATAGTCACCAATCACTGAAATTTGATACACAGCAGACATATCAGTATGCTCATCCATTTTTCTTGATGCTCAACTGAACCTGTGATTGTCCTATTAATGCAGGGAAATCTGCAGCAATTCATTATGGAACTGGAGCAATTTCAGGGTTTTTTAGCCAGGACAATGTCAGAGTTGGTGATCTTGTTGTTAAGAATCAGGTAATATTTCAGTCTGATTTTCATCTCTTTTGGCCTTCATGTTTAGAATTTTAGTCAAGGCTTATATAAATACTTGCTGTTATGACCAGGATTTCATTGAGGCAACAAGAGAGCCAGGCATCACTTTCTTGGCTGCAAAGTTTGATGGTATACTCGGACTTGGATTCCAGGAGATATCAGTTGGAGATGCGGTTCCTGTCTGGTAAGCCTAAGCATTTCAGCCATAAATTCAGTTTGAATTCTTAGAATCTTAACTTGGTGATTCATCATGATTGATAATTTTATTCATTCAATTGGTATCATAGGTATAATATGGTCAATCAAGGTCTTGTTAAGGAACCAGTCTTTTCATTCTGGCTTAATCGGGACACTGAGGGGGAAGAAGGTGGGGAGATTGTGTTTGGTGGGGTTGATCCTAACCACTACAAGGGTGAACATACATACGTTCCAGTCACTCAGAAAGGCTACTGGCAGGTTGGCTCTCAATTGTCCAATTATAAGTTCATTTGATTGTTGAAATTGTAGTCCCTATGTAACATAATATTTGTTTTCTCTTCTCAGTTTGACATGGGTGATGTCCTAATAGATGGAGGAACGACTGGTAACATTTCTTTGTTCCTATTTTCATGATTTTTTTTAAAGTTATTTCCTTCTGCTATACTGAAAAAATATTCTCATTTTCTTCCAGGATTTTGTGGGGGTGGTTGTTCAGCAATTGCAGATTCTGGAACCTCCTTGTTGGCTGGCCCCACTGTACTTGTTCAGCAACCTAAGTTTTATTTATTTATTTATTTTAAAACAGCCATAATCATGCACGCTAGATATGTCTGCAACAGCTGAAACTTTTGTGGTCAACATCTTTGTTTGCCACAGTTTTTATGTTTAATAAGCTGTCATAGGACACACATGATAAGAATTCTTGACCATCTTCCATGATTTTATTTATATGCTTTGCCCTTCAAAATGTAAATGGGTAGATTCTTCTAGCACTTGCAAACAGATAATAATTGCCTATTGTTTGTAAATCGAGAGTTGCCTGCTAGCCCGCTATATCACTGTTAGAAGTTTCTCATGTGGTGTGAAAAAGGTTAAAGCTATCATGCTGCAACTTGATTTATTGACTGTCTTAATTTGCCATCAGCCTATGAGTATTAATAGATATATTTTGCTCTTCTGACATACATTGAGGTATTTGTTTAGGCTATCATAACTCAAATCAACCATGCGATTGGAGCCTCAGGAGTTGTAAGCCAAGAATGCAAGACAGTTGTTGCACAGTATGGAAAGACCATCATCGATATGCTTTTAGCTGAGGTTTGCAAATTTTTGCTATTTTGTTGCATTCTAATCCTGAGTGTCAATTTTCCTTGAGTCCTCAATATGTACGTAAATTTTCTTTTCCTTCTAATTTTAGGCACAACCACAGAAGATATGTTCTCAAGTTGGCTTCTGCACTTTTGATGGGACTCATGGTATCAGGTCAGATTGAGCAATTTCTACTCTATGCTATAGTTATGAATATAATAGGTTGTCATTTGAGAAAATGTAACATAGCCGTTGATAAGACCAGGATTCAGATCTCTAGTTGGGGCCAGTTCTAAAGAGCTGGATCTTGCAATTAAAGTTAGCCCCCGGAATTGTCTGGCCTGCTTCAGTTCTGTCCTGCCTGTCTTGCTTTTACCAGATCCCCTTTTGCTTAACTGTATTATATTCATATTGTCAAAGAATTTAGAGAGAGAGAGAAGGGGAGAATGTTTACTATGATAAATTGAGGGTGGAAACTGGATAAAACCAACAAATTCATGCAGGATGGGTATTGAGAGCGTGGTGGATGAGAACTCAGACAGGTCATCTGGTGGTTTACGTGATGCAATGTGTACTGCTTGTGAAATGGCAGTAGTGTGGATGCAAAACCAAATAAGGAAGAATCAGACAGAAGAGCAGATCATAGACTATGTCAATCAGGTAATAGATTGTAATCTGACTTTGCTAATCTCGTTTAAGTAGTACAAGATCGTGCCATCCTTATCCCTTCAATTGCAATCACAGCTCTGCGACCGACTGCCCAGTCCAATGGGAGAATCAGTGGTTGATTGTGATAATCTATCTTCCTTGCCCAGTGTCTCTTTCACCATTGGTGGAAAAGTATTTGATCTTTCACCGGAGGAGGTTAGGAATTCTTACTCTTGGAATATTAGTTCATTCCCTTAGAGTGAAACGGAAGAACATTAATCAGTTCCCTTTTCTCGGACCAAAATCAACTCCTTTGCTCTCAACAGATGCAGTTGTCTGATGATTTACTCTACTCATATAATTTCGTTTTGGTGGTATAGTATGTGCTTAAAGTCGAAGCGGGAGCGGCATCTCAGTGCATCAGTGGGTTTATTGCTTTGGATGTGGCTCCCCCTCGTGGACCTCTGTGGTATAGATTTTGTAGCCATTTAAGTTGATTTTGGGATGTTATTTTCGGCAAAATCATCAAATTTTCGTTCCTTTAGCTATTTGAAAATAAGATTATATGTGTCTTGAGGGAAATTTTGGCTAGTTCTTCCGTGCCATGTAGTGCAAGGAAGAACTGAAAGAATTGCTACAAACTAAGACACAGCCGTAACTACTCAATCAGTAGTCTTGAACCGTCACTCCTGCTTTGAAACAATGATCTGGTTTGTTCTTCTTTTGTCACACGATCGTGTGGAAGGACATGGATCAATTGTCAGTTTCAATGTTTTTTCCCCTGGAAAATCCATGTTCTTATGTGTAAGTGAAAGGAAGAAAGCATTAAAATAAGTTAATTTTCATACGATGCAGGATCCTGGGTGATGTTTTCATGGGTCGATATCACACAGTTTTCGATTATGGGAACCTGCAGGTGGGATTTGCAGAAGCAGCTTAAATGGTATGTATCCTTCTCTATGGACACGCTTAGGCCCCTGATAGCCATATGTGCGCACTGAACATGTACAACAGTGCCACTGTCATCTATGGTGTGCTGCCGTCCTATCTTAAAAATCCCTTTCAACACATCATCAGGAACCTTGGTAATGTATGTAAATATTGCTGGTCGGCATGTGCTTGCAGACTTCTATGGTAGGAATCAAAAATGCACTTGGACGTAAAAACTATAGCCATCTTACATATTTGACTGGCTGTTATGTATCAGCCTTCTGCTTGTCAGTTGCTGAGGTAATGACCTCATCTGAACGATATTATATCATAGTGTATAGATCGACTATCCCACTCCTAAAGTCTTAGATATCGTCGTAATCACTGGAGAGTGTGACAAATCAGGCTTGAGACACCACGTGTCATCTGACTGTTCCACCAACTTTGACCCGTGAATGTTTTCATTATGTGTGCCTACTGCATGCATGTTTACCGGTGACCTCATCCTCCTGAATTTGCGAAATGACGTTAATATCCTTCTGTCAGTATACCTGAAAACTGTGAGAAACGTGGGATTATTGAAATTATTATCTCCGACAGATTATCCGCCCAAATGAGATTACGGGCGAAGGTACATTTTCCTTAGTTTATGTTACCCAAAATTCGGAAGTTTAATAGTTGTTCTAATGGTTCGAGATTCGGACGTGGTGGTGGATATGCCAGCAAGTCCAATTAGATCAACAAATGTGATGGGACTTGCTTGCCTCTTCAAGCAGAGTGGATCAGATCCCTTCACGAATGTGTTGGAGTTGGATATGCTTTTGGAATGGCTTTAGCGTTTAGTCCTCCACACACAGAGGAAACGGAATTCTTGACGGCAAACGCAACGAATCAATTTAATTTAGCTCTAACGTTCACCCGACGGCCCCTCTCGAGCACTTGGCCATCGTAACAACGACGGCGTGTTGTCCGACGCGAGATAGATTGCCGCGCCCCCACTCCTTGCTCGAGGCAATCGATCATCACGGGCTATATCTTGCAATTTGAATTTCCCATAGCATCACTGTTAACGTCCCCACCATAATAATGATAATAATAATAATTAAAGGGACCCAATTATCTTACATTAATTCAACTTAAAATAAACTTTTCATACAATTTCTTTTAATCCCACTCTTTGTACTAGATTATTCGTGGAGGTTATACATCGATTTTTTTCCAATACCCGAAAGAATTTCTTAGGCACATCAATCAGCATCATCGGTCTATGGCAAGTGGTTGGACTAGAATACATCGATTTGTTATTTTGTCTCCGAAGAGTGCAAGGGAGAGGCAACACCTCCACAGGGATGTGACAAGATCCCGGTCCCTTGTTTGTTTGTTTTTTGGTTACAAACACGATTTGGTAACTCTGTGCGACGAATTGGGTACACAGCAATGTTGTTGGAGTCTTGGGATGTTCCTGAGGATAACGAAGCCTTTCGATTCAATCCCAACACATGAAGCAACAATCTGGTTCGATGGTCACTTACTCTTTTTCCTCGTCACGAGAAATACTCACCGGATTGAATCGACAATGTAACCTGTGCATTCGGTTCAGTCTTTTTGATCATTTTTCACTATGAAGGAAATTTACAAGAATTAAAGGAAGAAGAGGGAGAAAGACAATTTAGAGCATTAAATTAGCATAAGAGTGAGACTTAAAATAAAAAATATATATATTCTTGATTTTGGGTTAAAAATGAAATCATAATAATATAACATCTGTATAATTAATTATAAACGCTCTCTAGTTCCGGATCCAATCGATCGGCTGCACTCATAGAGTCCGTGGAAGAGGCATTTCTTGTTCTGCCACGCCATCCCAGTCCGAGCGGACAACAAGCCGTAGCACCCATCCGACTTCGGACACGTGGATGACAGCAACCTTAATATTTTGGTCTAATAATTATATATATATATTTATTTAATTTTCTATTATCTTGTACTTTTTTTTGGGCTAATAATACTACTCATATAATCAAAAATACCAACAGCGAGACAAAAAGGCACAACACCTCGAAAAATCCAAAATGATTAAACCGAATTCTCGTTTTGTCTATTAGCCCTTTTAATTTTTGAAGTCTATCCCCATGTGTATAGTTAGAAAGAGAGGCAACAACGCTAACAAACTTCAATTTTGAAACATGAACCAACTGCACAAAACAGCTCCCCATTTGCAGCTTTCACCGGCCAAGATGGGCTGGTGGTGGACTAGAGGCCGCACCATCGGGCGAGGCTCCTCGGCTACCGTCTCCATGGCCATCTCGAACTGCTCGGGGGAGGTCTTCGCCGTGAAGTCCGCCGGGATGCTCCAGTCCGAGTCCTTGCAGAGAGAGCGGGAAATCCTATCCGCCCTCAGCTCCCGTCACATTGTCAGCTGCAAGGGGTGGGATTTGACGCTAGAGGGAGCAGAACTCATCTACAACCTTTTCATGGAATGTTGCCCGCGTGGAACAATTCGGGATGCGATCGATCGCCGCGGGGGAAGGCTACCTGAGCCGGAGATAGTCCACTATACACGGCAAATCTTGGCCGGCATGGAACACTTGCATTCCCGGGGAATCTTGCACTGCGATATAAAGCCAGAGAACATCTTGATCACGGAGGAGGATGGTGTGAAGATATCGGATTTTGGGTGTGCAAGGAGGATCGAGGATCCAGCGGCCCCGATCGGTGGAACGCCTATCTTCATGGCACCGGAAGTGGCGAGAGGAGAAGAGCAGGGGTGTTCGGCCGACGTGTGGTCCCTAGGATGCACCGTCGTCGAGATGTCGACGGGGAAGACACCGTGGTTAGAGCGTGGAGACCCTTTCAAGCTTATGTACAGAATCGCATACTCTGCCGAGTTGCCGGAGACCCCGAGCGGTCTCTCCGACGAAGCGAAGGATTTCTTGAGCAAGTGCCTGAGGAGAGACCCGAGAGAGAGGTGGACGGTAACCCAACTTCTCAGGCACCCGTTTCTTGCACGATCGAGTTCCCCCGTCTCCAAGCAAAGCGAAGAGCTGAAATCGTGCTCTCCCACTTGTGTCCTAGATCGCGGGTTCTGGAGTCGGTCACCGGAAGATTCAGGTCCCGATGACGTGAGGATGAGAAACTCAGCAGCTGATCCGATCGGGCAGCTGTCCGCGAGATCGGGCCGGCCGGATTGGATGTGGGAGGAGGATTGGGTGAATGTGAGGGGGAATCCTGTTGAGCTGGGGAGACAAGCTGATGGGGATCTTCGTGGTTCATGGAGTTCCTGTGGACATCACCGCAATTTGCAGAGAGTTATTAGCACTTTCAGGTAGGAATTGTAGTAGTTGGTTAACGGCTGTGAAGACTCTCTGATGATCGTTTGATTGTAAATAGAGGGCAAGGTGGTACGTAGTTAGTAATGTCAATGCTGGGCTGCTTCAATTCCGTAGTGATTACAGTTTGGATATACCCTTTTGCATATATCTTTCGACAAATTATTTGAATTTATACTCATTTTTCATTTAAATCAATTATAAACTAAGAGCTTCTCAAATTCCGGTTGAAGACAGATGCCACTACATGTCGAACCTTCTTAGCCCTATATATTCACATACGAAAATAGGTTTCAGATCCAGTGCCAGCGCGTTCCCCGACGGCCTAACTCGAGAACAAACCTCGAAACTTAATTTTCAAGCGGGGCCCGGGCAGCGACCCGGCCCGTCCGCATTTTAATCAATCAAGAAGTGATCGACGGACGATTTCAAGCAAGAAATTCGAGAAAGCACACGCAAACGCCAATGCGTATGGTCTCTTCAACATGTCAACAAGATTACTCGAAGAGGGCATCGTTCTCTGTCTTTCGTTAGCCGCGCATGACCACTTATGACTCGTTTGGACAGAGTGGATCCTGACGAAATGGTCCGAGGAAAGGCTTCCATTCCTCCAAATCACACAGAGAGAAGATCCAGAGAAGAGATCAGTTGAGACTATCGACTTTCAATTCATACATATATATATATAGATGTATGCAGGCGACGACGCAGAAAATCAAACTACAGCTTCTCCCTCGACGATGGTTTTTGAATTGTCCTTGTAAGGATACAGAGAGATCTAAAGATGCTTCTCCTCTGTTAAATTTGTTGACTCAGATGTCCTTCTTCCCATCGGAGCTCGATAAAGCCTGGTCGACTGACTGCAATTGATTCCGAAGGCTTTGGTTGTCTTCAAGCAACCGATCATACTCCATTATAAGGCCTTCAGATTGTTTCTTCAGAGCCTCTGCCTTGGCTTCTGCAGCTTTTGCGTCCTTCTCTGTCTTCTCATATTCCGATTCTAAGCTGCTGATCTTCGCCCTCAAAGAGGCTGTCTCTTCTTTCAGGGCCTTGAGCTGCTCTGTGCTGCCATTTTTCCTGTCATCGATGCCCCTATTCTGTAGCTTTGTGGATTCCATGGCCTTCCTCAGCAGACGGAGTTCTCTTATGTAGTGATGCAGTCGGTCGATCATCAGTGCGAGAAATAGCAGGAAACCTGCAAGTAGTCAACTAAGTCAGCACCAACTTAAAAATTCCAAGATTGAAATTAAGAAGGTCCCAATTCTCAGGATAATGTAGGTATTGGTTCCGACAGGTTTGTTTAGTAGATCAAATCATTTCCTAATCCATCCAGTTTGATCCAGAGAACTTTTTGTGCACAAGTTTATTGATTTTAGGTCCATGTCATTCGAGAAGAAAGAACAATGGCTTGCCCATTTACGATCCAGTGAAGAACTCAAATAATTTTTCTCATCATATGGGAACAGTAAATAATGATGAGAATGGGCAGCGAGCATCTAATTTGGCAATTCACGAAGGCATACCTGGCATGTTCAACTAGCCATAAAATGAAAGCCAAGAGGGCTATGCATGCCCTACTAAAGCTCGTAAGTGTATGACTAAAGCGATAGACAGATAGTACTAATAAATCCAGGATAATTCCAATTTTCCATACAGGGTGATTCTTCTAATGACAATAACTTCTTGTTAAGAAAAAAAAAATTATAAAGGAGACCAAAGCACAGAAGATGATAAGACGAAGAAATGAATAAAGGTGCACTGGTCAAACCCAGTCGACACCAAGCCCCGGTTTCGATAATAATGAACTTAACAATTGAAGCCGATAATTTACTCTTTTGAACATAAAAGTTGACCACACATTCCTCCCTTCTGCAGGAATGTGTGTTGTTATCCTCAACCAATTTCTAAGTTGTGTTGTCCATCACCCAGAAAAATAAAAAGGCTTGTTGTAAATCTCTTAAGTTGATCAATGCCTTTATGACTTTCATCACTGAATTCTGCACTGCTTAAGTCCAGAACTCCAAATGCAAAGAAGAAAGACCCCCAAAACCTCATCTGAAGTATAGTATACTCCACAAATGAACTTAATGATCTACCAAAGACTAAAGCTACGCAGAAGAAAGCGCACACAGCAAAGTTGAAAAATCAACTCAATCAAGTTATAGAACAAACCCAGGCGGCGAAAAGCACCTAGCCAACATGAGGAACAGTGAAATTAAACACCAATTACCCATGAGAGAAGTTTCGAGCATTTTCCAGGCCATGATAACCTGATCAGTGGGGTTGATGGCAGCGGGGTCGGTGATGCTGCGCTGGATCTCCACCATGGTGTAGACGCTGGACAAGAACACGATGAGCACAGTCGCCGCCACTGATTTCACCATAATCGGGCCCCTCCCGCGCTTCATGAGGTCCAGCACCATGATCAAGAGTTTCCTCAGCGGCGTCCTGAACAGGAGAGCCAGGACCAGCGCCATTTCGGAGAATATCAGCGTGTACAGAAGCTCAATCATCCTCCCCAAGCAGATCCTATGAAGCCGGTTCGAGGTCGTGAAATGCCCAGCGTATTCCGGGGGCTTCTGAGTTCCGAGTGGGAGAAGGCCTGACTGAGCTCCGGAGCGGAACGGCTTGTACCAGTGTAGCATTCACTGAATTTCCTTTATATTTTTCATTTTTTGTTTTTTGAAACTAAAATTCTTCCAACAACTAGTTAGGCTTTGACGTCGGGCCACCGATGTAGTTGGTTGCGCCTAATGACTGTCGGTCGGATCTTTGCCACGTGGCGACAGGGAGAGTTAATCCGACGGTACAGATTCGATCATCCATGACTGGAGCAGATTCAGGTCCTTGTCCAGAGACGGACTGCGGGGGCAAGTCATCTCATCGGTTAAGCCTCGGTCGGGTAAACGGGTCAAGCGTACAAGTTGATCCAAGTATTTAGAAACCCAACTAATTGTCGTCATTGGGACGGTCAATTTTGGACCGATTCTACTCCGACTCTTAAATAATTTTGGGTCTACCGTACCCGGAACAGCGTCTAACGTTAAAAAAAACAAAAAGAAAAGCAAAAAAGAACTTTGCGTGGAGACAGCGACACTGATCCACGAATCACCGAGCGGGCAGCCGCTCGGGTTGTTGGAGACTTTATGAACTGATCTCGCGCGAGGCGACGAATCCAATGGTCGGGAAAGCAGAGGAATATTCAAGGCAGACAAGGCAGGACGATTGATCTAAAACAAAACTTAAGGGATTTATTCATGGGTTTTCATGCATACATCCATGACGTGGACATTTTCTCGGTCCATCCCAGCGCGCTGACTCTTGCTGACCGGTCGAACGGCTGAGTTGTGGATGGCGACAGTGAGTGTGCCACCTCCGTGAGGCGGGAAAGCTTCGGAAGTTCTCCGTGCAAAGTCGGGCGTGACGGTCCTAATCCACATCCGATCGCTCAGATCATACAAATGATAAAATTAAATTCTAAAAGTAGAGAGAGTGTCCAAGTGCTTCTAATTATTTGTAAATAATTGAGAGAATGTATTGATTTTATTTTTAATTTAATAATAAATAAATTATAAATTCAATTCTTATTATAAAATTCTCTATAAAATACTACCTTATTTTCACACTTTTCATACTTATAAATATCTTATTTAATTAAAAAAATACTTACAAAATAATATACAATTTTTATAATTGATATCTACCAAGTTAAATTGATATCCTCTTTAAAGTACAAAGATGAATCTTTGATGGTAATACCGCAACGGGTTGACATCAATTTCTATCTTGTTTGTTTGATATTATATTAAATTTATTATAAATTTATAAAATATTAATTCTAATTTAATCTTACAAAAATTGAGATAATGGATGGAAATAAATAATTTATTTTAAAATTTATAAATTTTTACCATAATTATTGAATCGTGTAAGTCTCAACGGCAAAGTACATCTATAGTTTGATTCCTCGAGAGATTTGAAGCTTCGAACAGGGGCCCCCGCTTATAGATTGCAGTCAGTTAATGCACATGGTGTGTGGTGTAGGCGCAGCGACGAGATACTTCTAATGCAAGAATCATTGAATTGGGGGTCGCTTGGTAGGTCGAGTATTCATGCAATCGTTTAGAGGATCAAATACCATGCCTGGAAAAAAAGAGGGTCAGGTTCGAATAGTGCAGTCATGGTGGCCTGCCCCTTCAACTGATCTTATTCATATCTGTAAGGTAAGATCCTCGTAGTTGTTTGAATCATCTACCGCAAGTGCAGGAGGATAGAAAAACTAACCGAACAGATAGATTCAAGATGACAAGAAACGAACATGATGTAACTTTTCATGCATCAAATCTGATGTAAAGCATAAAACAATTCAATACAAAATCGGAACGCAGAGCTCACAGTAGTTTAACTATTAAGTGACACATTGCTTCCTGTGCCCTTAGTGAAAGCTAGCAATATTTGAGTATTTGACGACACGGACTCACTCGAATCGCAGATAAAGAGACCTCTTTGGATCTTCGGAGGAGGCTGATGGTGCCGATTTGTTACCTTCCTCCCCCACCACCTCCAGAGCCACCACCTACTCCGACCCCCTGGCCTGCACCGGCTCCGACACCGACTCCAATCCCGACCCCGATTCCCACTCCAAATCCTCCACCACCTCCAATTCCATGACCACCTCCGGCTCCTCCGCCACCACCTAAGCCCCCCCCAGCACCACCTCCCAGACCTCCACCAGCGCCGAATCCACCACCATGACCTGAACCTCCTCCACCTATGCCACCACCTCCTCCTCCTCCTCCAGCTCCTCCTCCGCCTCCAGTGCCTCCACCAGCTCCACCTCCTACACCACCACCAGCACCGAACCCACCTCCATGGCCGGATCCTCCGCCTAAACCGCCTCCCCCTCCAGATCCTCCGCCACCACCGCCTCCAGCACCTCCACCAATACCACCAGCACCTCCACCTACACCGCCTCCAGCCCCAAAGCCTCCACCATGGCCTGATCCACCTCCAACACCTCCGCCACCACCACCACCAAAGCCGCCACCTCCTCCAGCACCGCCACCGAGACCGCCTCCAGCACCGCCACCTACACCACCCCCAGCTCCAAAGCCTCCACCATGCCCTGACCCTCCACCAACGCCTCCTCCTCCACCGCCGCCGAATCCACCGCCACCCCCAACACCTCCTCCAGCACCGCCACCAACACCACCCCCAGCTCCGGCGCCACCTCCAGCGCCTCCTCCAGCACCGCCGCCAAATCCACCTCCACCTCCAACACCTCCTCCAGCACCTCCACCTGCACCACCCCCAGCTCCAAAGCCGCCTCCATGACCGGCACCACCTCCCAAACCTCCGCCTCCACCACCACCAATGCCCCCGCCACCTCCGGCCCCACCTCCTAGGCCTCCTCCGGCACCGCCACCAGCTTCTCCTCCACCGCCAAATCCACCACCTCCTCCAATGCCGCCACCTCTGCCACCACCAAAACCACCCCCTCCTCCGGCACCACCTCCCACTCCACCTCCAAATCTACCGCCTCTACCAAATCCACCACCTCCATGACCGAAACCGGGTCCACGGCCCCAGCGACCACCACAACGCCGGCCCCACCGGCAATCATCATCATCTCCCCACCGTGCTTTGTCAACCTTCTGATCACCAGCAGTGAGCTCAGTTAGATGGAGCATAATACATGAGACCAGAAGAGCCACGCACAGCCATTTCCTAGAGACTCCCATGGCTTCGGGAAGAGAAAGATGTATTTGAAAGCTGATGGGAAAGCTCGGCCTGATCTAAGCTCAACCAAGCTCTGCTTTATATACATCACAAGTCCGATCGGGCAATCCACTGTACATTAATGAGTGCATGCTTGTGTGACGCGTTTGGAAACGGTTGGGTGATTGGGTGCAGCCATTAATGAAGAGATATACTGATATATGCCCCCAGCCCAAAAAGTCAAACTTGACCTTGGTGATTTGCGTCAACTCGGGCTCTGAATTTCCATGCGAGCTTCGCAAATTGCTTAACCCCGGTAAAGGGAAGAGGGCACTAGCTAGACGCTATGGAATGGGGGGTAGGGAAAAGGATAATGTACATCGGCAATCGTCCCCGTCCATCTATGATCGGCTTGCCATATCTCCTTATAAATCCTATCTATTATGAAAAACCATGATGATGTTGGTTATGTGACCTCACAGTGCGTCCGAGATTGCATTAATATAAAGTAAGTAACTCATATGAGAAAGAGATTAAGATGTTATACATTTAATTTTTATCATAAGATTTCTTGTTCGAAATATTAAATTATTGTTTGCTAGTTATAAGCTTTCTTAAAGAGATAATTCGTAAAANACGCTATGGAATGGGGGGTAGGGAAAAGGATAATGTACATCGGCAATCGTCCCCGTCCATCTATGATCGGCTTGCCATATCTCCTTATAAATCCTATCTATTATGAAAAACCATGATGATGTTGGTTATGTGACCTCACAGTGCGTCCGAGATTGCATTAATATAAAGTAAGTAACTCCTATGAGAAAGAGATTAAGATGTTATACATTTAATTTTTATCATAAGAGTTCTTGTTCGAAATATTAAATTATCGTTTGCTGGTTATAAGCTTTCTTAAAGAGATAATTCGTAAAATAGTTGAGGATTTAATTGGTCTTATATTAATCCTAACCTTCATGCATGAGAACGTGAGTCTAGTCGAGCCGGGATGTGCCCGTGCGCCGTTCATCATCTTCCCTTTGTATGATTAAAATTGCCATGCATGACTTACAGTGGACGTGGTCGAGTGATTCGGCACTCATTATCCCAATGGGAGGACTCGAGTTCGAGTCCCACCTGCGGCGGAAAGCTCTTAACCCCTTAAATGGGGTGATCTGGGGCGATCCGGATTAGTCAGTTGGACAAAGTGCAACTGGATACCGGCGGTTTATACAAAAAAAAAATTGCCATGCATGGAGACGACGGAGGCGGTAGTGCACAGTTGTACTCGACTTTATATGATATGTACTAGTAGAAAAATTTTGCACCACCTTTATTTTCCTTCTATTCTCAACTCAACAAGCTTTTTAACTCGAAAAAAAAAATTATCGAATAGCTTTTGCCCATATAATGAGACATTCCAATGAGTATACTCCTTTTCCCAATTATAAAANAAAAATTTATGATAAAAAATGAATTTAAGAATTTCCTCATTTTCTTTGCTAGTTTCGTATTGGAATTTTCAAATATTGCCTCTGGACCAATTAATAATTCAAATTATTGAATTGTGGGAATTTATTGAAATCTGAAGGGATAGAGCTAGCCGACATATTGCGTGATAGGATTTTAATAACCGGCCCCATACTAATTTCCTCTTCATGGAGGGAGTCCAGTCAACTCCTCCTCCAAGTTGCCGCCGACACGGGAGGCCGACGGTATGTATAACCACGCACACAGCTCATTCCCATCCCTTCCCCCACCCGAGCACTGCTCCAAGTGGCATTGCCTTTGACCGCTTCAACCTCTCCATCTATCTTCTCTCATTATTTCGTACCGTAAGAAGAGAAAAAGCAGATGATAGGTTTGACTTGCTGGGCTAGGCATTTAAGCTCTCAACTGCACGCTATTATTTCTCTATTGATTATTACTACGGAGAAAATCCACTTCATTATGGATTACTGTGAGCTGAGCCGTAGCCCGCATTTGGCCCTCGAGAGTGCCAAGTTTTGCCGATCACATGATATACTTAATCTCAGCATCGTTCATCCCGCCGTATCATGAGCAGACTCGATGATCTTGCCTAGCACGGATACCCAATTTTTGCACTCGAGAACTTTCATCCGACGGGCCCGGGTGCCATTTCGTTGTCACATAGGTTTTAAGATTCTGTTGTCTAATGCTGCCAAGTGACGGCGTTGACTGAAGGGGGGGTACCCCTTCATCAATCTGCAAAATGGATGCTCATGTCCATTTCAGCTTCGAAATACCTATCGGTTTGACGTCGGCTGACAAAGCAATAATAGATCTTAATCGGGAAAGAGTTCAGGATCAGCATCAGCAATTCACTCATGTCGATTCTGTTACCGTCGGTGATAAATATCACAATCTTCAAGCAAGGCCGAACCGAAAAGAATCCAAATCGAAATGAAACGAAATGAATCGAACAAGAAAGGAGAGAAAAGAGAGCAGAGCTTAAGGAGTTAATGGGTTCTGACTTCTGGGTAGGAAAAGAAACTGTGGTTCCTGCAATAAAATACGNAAGAGAGCAGAGCTTAAGGAGTTAATGGGTTCCAACTTCTGGGTAGGAAAAGAAACAGTGGTTCCTGCAATAAAATAGGACAGGTGGGCCTGTGCTTGGAAAATGAATAGAAGGCCATTCTCAGGCTCAAGAGAAGCCTCACAATATTCTCGATGCACATCTTGAACCGATGGGTTGGTCGAGAAACTGGTGGAGGCCCAGTTATAGGACCTTGCTCTTTCCATTCAAATATCGAGAGACAAGTAAGCCGATGTTGGATGACAGTAGACAGACCAGCAAAACTTACTGGGACACCCAAAAAATTGCATCCTTATAAATTATATTCAGTTAACCCTCAATAGAATTCTTGCTCTGGAGCGTGAGTATCACCTCGACCTTGGCCAGCAGCATCTTGTGCCATTGAATCTGGACAAACTGATCAAGGTGGCTGTCTCAATATCGAACACTCAGTGACTGTGCCTGCACACAAGGGTCCAACGTTTAGTTCATTAACGTATTCCTGGTTTTTCATTTGTAGTTTCCGCTGGTGTTCTTCTTGCACCAAGCTTAAGGATTTCCTTCAAAGTCCTCACGTTCTAATAATTCACAGTTTAACATCTTTCCCTTTAAATAAACTCTTAGTTTTTATGATAATTCACGATTATGAATATTTAGTCTCTTTAGTAGATGTCTAAGCCCGAACATGGACAAAATGGAGCTCACTGGCCTAATTCCTACCAAAAGAAACGGGGTTGGTGGAACACTTTTCCAAGTTGTAAAATTCCAATATTGTCCCAAGTTTCTGCTGTCCTGTATTGGGAGTGAGAGCTCCACGTCCAACCAAACACAAAGGAATCTGCCGACGCCTGAAAGGCTCCGGTAGGCCTTAAAAACGGGAATCTCGCCGTCTCCTCCTCCTATAAGAAAGCCAATCTTTCTGTATTTTACCATTTTCGTACCCGTTTGTCAGATCTTTAAGGCGGCTCACACTTACAGAAAGCGCCGCAGACGGGTGAAGAGTTGAGGAGGAAGAAGTTGGGATATGGGTTTGATCAGAGAAGTAATAGGGGACACGGTGTTGACCAGCCTGTGGGTCTTCAGCGTCTCCACAGTAGGCACCATCACGGCCATCTCCGCCGCCGCTCTTGGCCTCCAGGCCAAGTCCTCGGCCGGTCTCCTCCTCACCACCGCCGTCGTCACCGTGCTCATCCTCATCTTCAGTATCCTCAGCAGTCTCCTTGGCGGCGCCAGCTTCAACCCTGCCACCACCGTATCTCTTTATGCTGCCGGCCTGAAGCCCGGCACTTACCTGCTATCCCTAGCTGTCCGGTTCCCGGCCCAAGCCGCCGCTGGGGCAGCCGGTGCTAGGGCAATCTCGCATCTGATGCCTGCTCAGTACAAGCACATGCTTCGGGGTCCATCCCTGAAGGTGGACCTTCACAAGGGGGCCATTGCGGAAGGGTTTCTGACTTTCACTATTAGCATGGCTGCCCTCCTGATTTTCACGAAGGGCCCGAAGAACATCTTACTTAAGATGTGGTTGTTGGCTATGGCGACCGTAGGGCTGGTGATTGTTGGCTCAGGCTTCACAGGGCCGGCCATGAACCCGGCCAATGCCTTTGGGTGGGCCTACATGAACAATTGGCACGACACATGGGAACAGTTCTATGTCTACTGGATTTGCCCGTTCGTCGGGGCAGTTCTGGCTGCACGGATCTTCAGGTTTCTGTTTCCGATACAGAAGAAGCCGAAGCAGAAGAAGGCCTGAATAGAACGGAATAAAACAGGGCAGAGCATTTTCTTTGAACAACAATTGCTGTTGTTCACAAGATCATGTAATTGAGATGTCTCCATAGATTATTCAGTCGCTGGTGTTCTTAGATTGTCATCTTGTCTACTTCCTTGGCTGTTCCACCGGGATCAATCTGCTTCTCCAGTATAATTGCATATGCATATTTGTGAATGAAACTCTTCCAATGGGACAGTGTCATATCCGAGTTCGATCTATCCTTGCATTTTTTGGGTCATGAGTGGATGGATTATGTGTTTGTGAATTGAGTAAACTCTCGAGCAGGTAGCAACGATTAGCATGCTGGTGCAAGTATGGACTGCTCATAGTTGAGATGGAATGGTAGGTGGCATTCAAATACATACACCAGCTACCTACTTTTTGGAGGTAGGTTTGGATTTTCCAATGGAAATCACATTATTGCCTGTTGTAGAGGCCGCCGGTGTAGTAGTAGTCCAGTGGATAAGAGAACCCCGACAAGTAGAGATAGAGGAGTCTGATTTTATCATCAGAATTGACGCATACAGTTAATCCTATGTTGATTCGAGATGGATCATTCACTACAACTCTTGGATGGATTGATCCTATGTTGTGTAAAGAACGAGAGGATTGATCTTCCCCAAGAGCTATTGCCCAATGTCCGTGGAAGGAAAAGCAAAGCCCTTTTCTGCTAACCCTTTTGAGCACAAAAGCACATACTTGCTCTATGGCTTCATCTGACTCAGCTTCCAGACACCTCTGCAGAAAACCTAACATAATTAAAGATTTCCATCTGCTTCCAGAGATTACGACTATCTATAGCTTATTTGAAATAAATATTTACCCCCCATGTTTTGGTATCTTTCATTTTTTACTCCCCAAACTTCCGATTGATTTGGGGGGGTTCCAAGTTGGATGTGAATAGAAGAGCCCAATTTGTAAGCCCATAATAAAATAAAAGGCCCAATTTGTACTATCAAACTTCAGTTCAGACTATTATTTTGTTTTTTTTTTCTTAAATTTCTTTTACAGGTACAATATATAATTTTTTTCAATATTTATATATTTGAATATAAATATAATAATTAAATTAATTAAAGAGATTGCAGTTTACGAGTGCCAGTCTTCTGATTTATTCATATTAGCACATGATCGGATATTCATTAAAAAAATCAAATATATCTGGGAATGTGATATTGTAATTTTATTTCCAACTGTTCTATTTCCTTATATATCATTATATCTCACAGGTTATTAAATTACTTTTTTTTTTGAAAATTTTGATCCAAACTACCGAACCCGGTTGAACCACAGACAGACAAACCCAGCCGTTTAATACCCGGTCCGAGACGGCTTTAGACATTATGATTCGTGAACTTCACAGCCCCTGCCGTTGCTCCTCCTCTTACTCTCCTTCATGAGCTCCACCACTCATCTCCGTCTCCCTTCACTCCCTCCAATTCCTTCCCCACTCTCCCGCCGCGCGTCGCTACAATCTCACAATCTCCCTCGGCTTCTGCATTCGTCCCCTTCTCGTCTCCTCCTCTCCCTGCGATCGGATCGCCGTCGAGCTGCCCGGCGGGCGTCGCCTATCACGATGTCCAGCGATCATCTCACTAGCCAGCTCGAACTGAGTGAACTCAGTGACGAGTCCGACTTCGAGAAGCTCCTCTCCCCCGACGGCCTCATCTCAATCTGCGGCTTCGGCTCCCTCCTCTCTGGTAGGGGAACCGGCAGTGTGCTCGCTCGTTTTTTTTTCCGTCGCCTGAATATCGATGTCCATTTGTAATTGATGTAGTTTTGCTTCTGTTCGAGCAGAGAGAAGCGCAAGGAGTACGTTTCCCGACCTGATCAACTTCAGAGTGGCGAGATTGAACGGCTTCCGACGGGTTTTTGCTCACGTTGCTCCGATTTTCTTCCAGCGTGGCATCGCCAAGCCTGAGACTAAGGTTCCCTATCTGATCATCTTCCTCATAAAGTTTAAGTGATTCAAATCGGAGTTTCTGAAATGTGTAACTATTACCTGATCGATCAAGTTGATGACTGATGATACTGCAGGAGATCTCGAGTCTGAGTGTGGAGCCATGCGAAGGCGAGAGTCTCATAGTTACTGTTTTTGAGATTCAGCAGTCTGAGGTATATATGAATGAGTGCATATCCATTCTTTTGCTTATTTTCCAATTATGCTACCTGTGCCAATGCTTGATACGATCAACTTGATTAGAGTATCCGCTTTTAAATTCGGATTAATGACCTTGTTGCCTGATGAAGGAAGATTCCTGCATTTATCAAGAGGGAACTCGAGTTTAGATTTCTTCCTGTGAGTCTGTCTAATCTCCTGCTTTACCAATTCGACAAAGCTTCTGTTTCAGTTCGAGTTTTTAAATATGATCACTTCTATTTGCAGGTTTTGCCTCAAACACTTGATGGAAAGCCATTCAATAATCTAGCTGTACGGTGAAATTTGACTTTTTTTTTCTAGTTGATATAATCTTTTGGTGCTTCCTCTTTGCATTTTACATCTACCCATTTTGTTCTGCTGATAAAATTTCTGATGAGTGGTAACAATGGGCTTCAGGTGCTCTGTGCTCGGTATACAGATGAGGAATTCTTCCACGTCAGATGTAAAGGTAATTTTTTTCTTACAGCGTTGAAGACACTTTAGGCATACATTTATATGGATTTCCAAAATGAATAGGAATGCTGAAAATTCTTGAATATATTAATAATCAATTTTGTGCTAGGCTGCCACTGTATTAAAATTAGACTGCTATATTTTCTTGGAATTTTACAGCTGTTTCTCTTCATTTCGTTTGTTGGGTTTATCCTAAAACAATAGTCATCGTACATGAATAATTTATGCATAATATCGTGGCTTCATTGATGTCTGAGTTTGATAGCAGGCCATTTATAAGCACATACCAGTTGTACTTCGCTATACTATCCCCATAATATAGTATTGCATGAAAGCTTGTGATCTTAGAGTAATGGCAACTATTATCTTGCAAAAGAGGTTAAATCCTTCTTATCAGTATCCGGAAGCAATTCTTTTGTTGATAATTGACATATGACCACTGAAGAGCCTATACCACCCTATCGAAACAAACTCTGCTGATCTGTCCATTTATCCTGCAGGAAGCAAGGAGATCTATTATCAACACTATGGACAATATGGCATTGATACAATTTGGCGGGATGATGTTTTACCTTGTCGTACCTATCTTCGACACTGGTAGGTTCTTCCTTGAGGTAAAAGAATTTTGGGATCTTATAAAGGATTTCTGTGCTGAGCCTAGAATACAAATCTCTCTTAATTCTAGTGCCTGATAGAGTGAATAATGTAGCTGCTGAGTTGGATGATCTGTTCTCATAGTTGAAAATCTGAGCCATAAAGAAGGTTTTTGTTCCATACGTTCCATAGCATCGCTCTCAACTGTCCAAAGCTCATCTGTCAATGTGATTGATAGCTTTGGACAACAGATGTCTTATCATTCTTTTTCTGCATATTTATTTTTGTGTCTATGGTTCGCCAATGTAGATGGTAGGTGGGTGGGAACAGATCAAACCTGCTCATGGCACCTGTATATATTGAAACTATATGTCAAAGGTAAATATTATTTGATGTTGGAAGTTGTAAATCATACAAAAGAAAGTCTTCTTAGAACTTTCAGCCGTGGACTTTTTATTGTGCAAGTATGGCACAACTTCTCAACATCATGAAGGAATTTGCCGATTCTGTTCTATTGTTTCTTTTTTGGTTTGATCAATCTACTAGTTTTATCAATCCGAATTTTGTCTTTGTCATGCAGTGTCTTGGCTGCGAAGAACCTTGGTGATGTTGCCTATGCCAATTTTCTTGATCATACTTATCTGGCAGATCGCAAAATGACCATCAGAGAGTACCTGCAGACATCGGGATTGGGTATAATGGAAGAGGAGCCTCCCGAGTCTCTCAAGTCCCGTTATGGTGGTTGATATCAACAGAGAAGGATCTAACTCCTGAGCAGGGTATCCTGCAGCCGGCAATTATAGCGTAGATTCACAATTCTCACTGAAGGGCTATGTATCGGGGAAAGAAGAAAGATTCTTTGAAGGCCAAGATCCAAGCAAATTCGCCAATTTAAACGCAAAATTTTCTTGATTTGATCTGACAATGAATGATGTGGCAATTGACGTGAAATAACTCCCTACTATGACTGCGAGGAATTGCATCAATCCCTTTTCATTTGGAAGTGGTTATCTACTTCTAGTTCTTGATCATCAGTCTTGACCTCCAAAGTCCTCAAGGTGATGGAAGATTTAACTCAAGAGTCGGGAAGCTGATCAAATGCTGTTAGACGAGAATTTGAAGCTCAATTCCCAGATAGCAAGCACGATCTGCGGGAGCAATAATGATTTAGCCACTGGAGAAGCGATGGATCTAAATGGCACAACATTATGCTCATGCCAGATAGTGCCAAGTCAAAATCAACCACCGGAAAGGGCTGCTGACGAACAGTTTCCACCAGAATCTATTGGACTCTGCAGCACTCTACTGAGCGTAGGTAGCCATATCTTTTTATGAATCCTGCTCACGCTAACAAGAGATTGTTGCGTATCTCTCGGGATGGAAATGCATTGATTCGGTGATGGTGCCTGTGTGATTCAATTGAGGGGCGAAACATAACCAGCAAAGGATGTATAGCTGCTTGTGCAAATGGAAACAGCGTATGACTCTCAGAGTAATTCGTCGATGCATTTTTTTCAACGACGACACAATCGAGACAGATTTGGACTTTCTATATATATACACGAAATGATTGATGCCAATAATGTATGGAGAAAATATATCAATTAATTCATGACAAATATTGTACAATAATTTCATAAATTTGAACGTTAATTAAGTCCCTCTCTATATTAATTTTATCACTTACACATCAATTAGATCATTCTATGCTCTTACTCGTCAATTAGGGCAATCTGTACATCAGTATTGCCCTTAAACAGATTATCAAAATAGTCAAAATTTGGACTCTGTTGTTGAGGTCCCCCTCTATCCATTGACAATCAATATAGTTAACGGAGAAGTGGGTGGACATCAATTTCGCCATTCCGTCCACATGTTGCTGCATTTGAGCATTTAGTCCATAATCCTCTTCGACAGAGTAAAATAAATTAATTCATCCTTGAGAGATTATTGGTATCAATCTCATCACTTTCTATTTCTATATATTGCTCATCATCCTCTCTCTCTCTCTCCCCTCCAAGGGCTAAAGAAACTGTCCTTGCATGCATATTAACATGATTTGTCTGCTATTGGTTACAGAGTATACGTTGAACCCTTTTGATGGGAGAGTATTCAGGCCTCGACCGGTTAGAACTACATCTCGTTCAACACTTCTAGGCACTCCTATTACATTAGGAACAATCCAAAGTGCTTCTTCTGTTGCAACGGCAACTTTCTGCACTTCCTATCTACCTTTCGCTTCTTTTCCGTCGAAGGTTTTGGGAGATGGAAGCTGTGGCTCGAAACTCTTGCAACAAATACCTCAAGTGGCTCAGTTGCAGGATCGACAGAGAATACAAAAGAGACTGTTGAAGCGTAAAGAAGGGTTTAGAAATTGGAAATGGCCTCCTTAATCCTAACTTTTTCTTTTAGTATTGTTGCTCCTTGGAGTTTTGTTGTTAGAGCAAAATTTGTAATGGTAAGGTCAGAAGAAGATTAGTACTTGTTTTTCATCGGGAATTATTATGGTCGATCTGATCTTGAACGATACAATTTTGGTGGAATGTAATTATGCTTTTGTTTTTAAGACTTAATTG
Organism: Sonneratia caseolaris; assembly: GCA_900006705.1. NCBI lineage: Eukaryota > Viridiplantae > Streptophyta > Magnoliopsida > Myrtales > Lythraceae > Sonneratia > Sonneratia caseolaris. Next base: position 1,003,629 of record CXYZ01007961.1, read on the forward strand.
ATGTTCATTTTCTCTTTTGTGAATGACCACTTAAATGTATCAGCAGTAACAACATAAGGACTTCATTGACGTACAATATAAAGACGATGATTATTTAAATGCTGAGGCAACATGACCAAAGGATTTAACCGGTGTACAAATGTAAGTCAATGAAGTTTGATGTACTACTATATATGAATATTTCCATTGATCATATACCATAAGTTAACATAATGGTACATACAGTTTGCACAAATTGACATCATCATCATCTACTTTTCCGCCATAAAAAAATGATACTACAAAATGTCAATAATAGCATATTATCCCATCAAAATGAACAACTTTGCATAATGCAAGACTAGGGTGTAGGTGGTCTTGGGGTTGATGGATTTGTGTAAGATGATACTAGGAGAGACAGAGAGTGAGTGAGAGGACGAAGAAGCAGAGTAGGAGGTTCAAGTTCATAGGAAGTGGATGATAAAAGCGAGCGAGCGAGCGAGAGAGAGAGAGAGAGAAGGGTCAAGTTCGGAGGAGGATGATGACAAGGAGAGTAAGAGGAGGAGGAGAAGGAGTAGAACGTTTTGAGTTTGGAGGTGGAGGAGAACATGAGAGAGAAAGATGCAGAAGAAGAAGAGGAAGAAAGGTTGGGTCCGGAGGAGGTGGGCAGGAGATGGAAGAAGAAGGAGGAGGAGGAGGAAGCGGAGGCGGTGNAGGAGATGGAAGAAGAAGGAGGAGGAGGAGGAGGAAGCGGAGGCGGGGGAGAAAAAGAAGACATTAGCCTCCAGATGAGTTAATGGTGCCACAGGAGAGAACTAGAGCCGACCAGATACGTCTTCTCCTTTTTTTTTTTTTCTCTTCTTTTATCTTGAATACATTTTTATTTAAGTGTCGGAGTGGAAAATTGAAGAGGTAAGCTATGGCAAGGAGCTCAAGGGGCCAGTACAAAGAGTGAAGTGCAAGAACATATCAATAGAGGATGAAGGTAAATGGATGGAGGGGGTCTCGATAATGTACAGATTCGGAACATTTTTATGTATATTATAATTTATTAATGTCAATATTGATGTGATTTAATTGATTTATAGAACTAATTAATGGAATTTATGTATAAAATTTAATAATGATAAAATTGATGTACAATATGTCTCTCATGAAGGAATTGCTCTATAATATTGTGAAATGTGGAAAATGGAATTGAATGCGACCGTGAAAGTTTTCCATTTTCCCCGGGTCACAAAAGGACTATTGCCGTTGCCCAGCAAGGACGGCACCTTGAATGGGGTGGAAAGTGGGAATTCAGTGCTCTGTTCCCATTGACAAACCTATCCATCCTTTAAGAAAATAAAGGGAAAGCAAGAACATCTCCTACATTTTGGAAGACGAAGTAAATAGTTGACTCGGAGCTCTGACGACGCTTGCGGAATCGTCAGTTTCAAGGTACGTAATGTCTCAACTCAGACAGAATGAATTTGGGGTTTGTCTTGAACGAGAATTGTGTTTTCTTTTTCAAGTCACCAATCGAGAACGAAGCTAACTTGGCTTGATTTTTCCTTTTCAATGCTGGGTTAAGTTAAGATAGAGAGCTTGCTAATGCTCGAAATCATATTATACACCAGATTCGGCTCGGTTATTGATAGAGTGAATAGATCTGCCGTTTCTCATACTTGGCTCCAAGTACGTCATGTTTACTTTTGTTGGAAGACCAAACTGAGTCTGGACAGTCACTCCTGTTCTGAATCCAGCAGATGGAGATTGCAGGGGTTGTTGGTGGCTTTTTGAATTTTCTTTGCCCTGTAAGTTCAGTACAAGGAGAACTTCTGCAACAATATAAGCACGCTAAGAGATTGGAAGATGAAGCCGACCAGCTGGGTAGCAAAATGAGAGAACTCAACTGTCGTGAGAATGACATACGGACTGAGTTAGAGATTGCAAGGTTGACCGGACATAAGAGGCCAAAGAGTGAACTGCAGCTATGGCTTGAGAATGTTCAGCTGCTGAAAGCTGAAGTTGAGAAGGTAGAATCTGAGGTCTACAAGGAACTGCAAAAGCGGATACCCAACTGCTTTTCAAGAGCAAGGCTCGGGAATAAGGTTGTGAAGAAGATCAGGAAGGTCCAAAAATGCATGGAGAGTGGCTGGTTTTCAGGAGGACTGCTACTTGATCCTATTCCAGGGTGTGGGAAGATGTTGTCTGTAGCAAAGCTGATTGGTGGAACCACACCTTGGAGAAACCTTGAAATGGTCCTGGAATCCTTGATGGATGATGATTTGGGAAAGATCGGAATTTATGGGATGGGCGGAGTGGGCAAAACGACCATAATGATGCATGTGAATAATCAGCTCATTGCGAGCAATACCTTCGATAATGTTCTATGGGTCACAGCTTCAAAAGCTTTGGAACTTCAGAAACTGCAATCTGATATTGCTAGGGCTTTGAACGTTGACCCGTTCCCCGAGGATGAGGATGAAACAGGCAGAGCAGCTAAGTTGCTGGAGATGTTTAGGCAAAGGAAGAAGTTTGTGCTCATCCTCGATGATATGTGGACATCATACCCTCTCCATAAGATTGGAATTCCCGAGCCTAACTGGTCAAACGGCTGCAAGATAGTGCTGACCACCCGGTTATTGGAAGTATGCAGAGGAATGGAGGTGCAAAAGGTAGTTAAAGTCGATCTGCTCTCAAAGGAGGATGCATGGGATCTTTTCAGAGATAGAGTAGGGCACAGGCAGAGTGTTGTACTTGGGCCCGAAGTAGAGAAGATTGCAAAACTCGTTGCAGAAGAATGTGGGGGTCTTCCCCTTGCTATTATCACAGTTGGAGGAGCAATGAGAGAAGTGGAAGACATAAGGGAGTGGAGGAGCGCTTTGCTTGAGCTGAGGAGGAGCTCCAGGAATGAGATAAAGGGTATCGAGGGTGAAGTTTTTGAGCGCTTGAAATTCAGTTACAGTCGCTTAAGAAACAATATTGTCCGAGAATGTTTCATGTACTGTGTTTTATTCCCTGACAACTATAGGATTGACCCGTCCGTGCTCGTCGAGTATTGGGTTGCAGATGGTTTGATTGGTGAATTCCCAGACAGGAAAGCGGAGAAGGACAAATGTTTTGTTATCATTAATGAACTGAAAAATGCCTGTCTGCTGGAGACAGTTTTCAATGAGAACAACATAGAATGCGTGAAGATGCATGATATGGTGAGGGATATGGCAGTTGATATCGCGAGAGGGCAAAATCGGTTCCTGGTGAGACCTGGGATTGGCTTAAACAGACCAGTTCAAGACGAAGAGTGGAGCGACAATCTCGAGAGGGTATCGTTGATGAAAAATAATATTCCAATTCTGCAGGGAGAGCCGAGGTGTCCAAATTTGACAACTCTGTTGGTTCAGGAAAACCCTGCATTGAAGAACATATCAAGCTGCTTTTTCCGTCACATGCCCGCACTTAAGGTCCTTGATTTGTCCTCTACCAGCATAGAAGTTCTTCCTGACTCTGTCTCCGAATTGGTAAATTTACGATCTTTGATATTAAGGGATTGCCTGAGATTAAGGAAGTTGCTATCATCACTTGAGAAGCTCAAGCAATTAACAGTACTCGACCTCTCAAACACGGGGATTGAAGTTTTACCAAGTGGGATGGGAAATTTGAGGCATCTCAAGAATCTGGACCTCTCTCAGACAAAAAATTTGCATCATGTGGCTGGGGGGATCTTTTCCAAGCTCATCCTTCTTGAGGACCTTTCCATGCATGGAAGTGGATGGAGATGGCCTCCAAGCTCGGTCGATGGAGAAGCTACTACAGAAGAACTCGCGAGCTTAACAAACCTGGTGAGTCTCACTGCTGAATTCCTAGACTTGGAAGCGCTGGAGAGTTACATAAATTCAATGCACTGGCGAGGTCTGGAGGACTTCCACTTCTGTGTTGGCTCGGAGATCTCGACTCTTTTCCATGCACCAAAGAACCGAAGAATTGAGATTGACAACCATCTTGATGGCCTATCCTCTCTTCCTGAGAACACCCTTGAGCTTTCCGTGAAGGACTGCCACGATATAACCCATATGCCTCTGTCAATGCTGATGAACTTAAATCAGCTGACATATTGCTCTCTCACCAGGTGCAACCAAATGGAGTATATCTTCGGAGGAAGACAGCAGAATCTACTCAATAGTTTGGAATCTCTATGGCTCTGGGAGCTTCCCAATCTTAAAGCATTCTGCAAGGAGAAGTTTCTACCCGGAATATTTGGGAACTTGAAGGCCTTGACAGTCTATGATTGCAGCAGTCTCAAGAGCCTTTTTTCGATAAGAATGCTGCTGCAATTTCAGAGCCTCGAAAAGATCGAAATCTTCAGCTGCTTGTCTATGGAGTAAATTATAACATCAGACAAGGAGGAGATATATCTCAGCAAAGCGAACGTTGTGATTCTTCCAAAGCTACAGACCTTGCACCTGGATTTCTTGCCCAGCCTGAAGTCAATCTGTCGAGACCTTCTTACATCTAGTTCGTTAAGCTTGTTGGTCGTTCAGGGGTGTCCGATGCTCAAGAAGCTGCCATTTTCATCTCTGAATTTGCCGACCTCTCTTCGGGGGATTGCTGGGGAGCGCTCGTGGTTGGATAGGTTGGAATGGGAAAATGAGCGCGTGAAAGAATACTTCATGAGTCGGTCTCAGTTGATCTGTGGGTGAAACTGATCGCGAGAAAGTTCTGTTCTTGATCGGCGTCAAAAAGATTGTTTGATATTTTCAACTTCAGGACTTAAACGACCTGATACCATAAGATGTGGGAAATGGTATCATCCTCCATGAAAGGTAAAAGAATATTGTATGTTCTTCAGTAATTAAAAAAAAAAAAACTGCTTCCCTGGATGTGTTCATTAGGCTTAAGGAATTTGGGTGGAAGAGCTTTTCCGCCACTCAAAGTTATGGGTATGGCCATGAAAACGTTTTCTGTTCTGAGCAACAAGTCATCAGTTCTCTGCAAATTGGAAACCGAACCTTCAATCCGATTACGGGGAAGCGTTTCTTCTGAGAAGAGCACATTGGAAGCATTTAGTCGGAAAAGCAAGAAGTTAGATGGAAAACGATAAGAACTCGTTTCACGTTCACTTTGAGTTGGGTTAGTATAAACTCTTTTAATATATGATTTTTACTCATTCATATTTCACAATATTAGAAATTAAAATATTATTTAAAGAATACTTCGTTCAAGATTACAACAGAACTCGCTAACAAAATGGGGCCGGTTTCATTAATAAAAAAATTTGCAAAATATGTGTTTAACGAGATAGTAAAATGAAGCTGTCTGGACCCATTTAAAATGGTCTTATAATCATTTGGTTTGATTATAGTTCGGTCTATTTACTTAATAAAACGGTTCAGTTATATGTCATAATTCAGACATATATAAACTGACATGGAATTGTTCAAAAGTGAGTCAATTCCGTTCATATTTTTTTTTAAATTATTAAAAATGATATATTGTTTATTTTCAAAAAAGATTTTAAATTGATCTAATAAAATCTGAAAATTTATTTATGGGATTTTGGTAGTCTAGACCGGTTTAACGAGAAAATGTACATAGTTGGTTCGAGTTCAACAGCCCTAATTCTTGAATTTAGCTCGTAACCATCTTTTAACTCAATCAAGAAGAGTAGTTACATGTTGGTTTAGGGACGGTTTGAGTCGATTCTGAGCCAAGCCGACCTGTTTAATATCTTTATTTAGGACTCTTTCAAAGGAAAAACTCGGAGACATTGGCATGGATTGAGGGATTTGAAGGGATAAGATGGGGGGAAGGATTTTGGAGGGATGATCAAATTTCTGATTCTGGGCATCCTTTTTAGGAGTGTTGTGGAAGGGGCAAACCCACCTCTCCCAGTCCCCTTCATTAACTCTCAATCCTTTTTTATTTTTGTATTCCTTAATTTATGGGAATTAGATGAGATAAATGAGGGATATGAGAGGTGAATTTACGCAAAAACCCCCCAAAGTAAAAGAACAGAGGAGACTAATATTAGTGTAATAGCCTATTTACACATACTATCCATTTCCTCCATAATTCTATTTAAAAAGAAATTGAACTTCTTATCCCTCCTTAACCCCTTCATAACTCTCAATCCTTTTTATTTTTCTATTTCTTAATTTGTGGGAATTAGAAAATATATAAATGAGGGATATGAGGTGAATTTACCCTAAAACCCCCCCTAATTCAAAAGGTAGGGGAGAGATTGAAATAGTGTAATAGTGCATTTATCCATTTTCTCCATAATTCTATTCAAAAAACTACGTCTTATCCCTCAGTAACCTCTTCATGACTCTACTCCCCCCTCCAAATTCCTCGATTCAAACATGCCCTAAAAGAAGCATAATAATTGGAAGATAATGCCCTAAAAAGGGAAATCCAACCTTCGAATTCGGATATCGGGAATCCAATCTAAGCCCGTAAATTTAGCATGTAGCCATGGGGGCCCCTAACAACTTCATCTTGACCTTTCTTTCCATCACAGTTCCCATCACAAAGTAGTTGTTTGTTGAGCTCGATGCTCCTCCTTGGGAATTTAGAATTTGGGGCTTTGTTTTGTCCCTCCAATTATATAATACAATATATTATGACCTAGTCTTATGGATTCCTCCTCCCGTGACCCTGAACCAAAAAGAACCCGAAAAGAAGAAGAAGAAGAAGGAAAAGTTGAAT
>CXYZ01007961.1:1010384-1020614 GCA_900006705.1 Sonneratia caseolaris
CAGCATTTTTCTTTTTCCTCCCCACCCCACTTTTCTTTCCTTCGAAAACAAAGATCTTCTAGGAATCGCATGCAAGCTTCACCCTTTGTCTATCAGTATGGTACATGCAATTGGGGGCTGAATCGTCATACCATGCACGTAATTTTATCATTACGCGCTAAAATCAGTCCGAAAATGTCTGACCCGTAAAAGTCTTCATCGTAGTTTTGTATTGAGCACATGGTCTTTCGAGAGGAATACGTGAAAACCTATGAGAATTTAGATTCGAGTAAAGTGTGAGCAAAGGAAATTGTGAGTGTAAAAAAAAAAATGGAAAAATTATAATTGAAAAAATTAATTAAAAAAGAAAAATGAAAGAAAATTGGAAAAGATAATATTATATTTATATTTATATTAATTTATTTTTAAATTTTAAAAAAAAGAAGAAGAAAAATTAGGAGGTTTTATTCTGCGGGGGCATAAAACAGGTGTATGTACGTATTTAGAAAGGCCAACCGGGGCGAGCCATAGGAATCTTTGAATTCCTTACCTGCGGTCTAACCGAGTATGTCTCCCGTATTTTTGTTTGCTTATTTATTTATTAATTATTTCGAATCCAATTTTTTTTATACAAATCTCTCTTTTTTTCTTCTCTCTTTTTGGCTCAATATGGAGAATTATTTACAAGATGAAGATCTCGAATTTCCAACTTCATGGAAATGAAGATCGTACCGGGTCGGATCTCCTAATTAATCCAGACGAGAAATCAATTCGGCAACAACTTAACATCCACGTGACGAAGAAACCCAAAATATATATATATATATATATGGGAAGTGGGAACAACGTGTCGTGACACTCGACACTGAATAGTCAAAACTCGTGAAGGAAAACGGGGAAGATCACTGCACGCTTCGATTCTTGGTCCCCTGGGAATTTGCCAGTTTGACAAATTACGTCACATTTTCAAATTTAAATTGTCCGCACGATCCCACGGAGTTGATGATGAACGAGGGGGTACTGATGATTAGCGCGGCGGATTTAGATTGGAAATCAGGAAATTGAAGGGAAAACGAAAATGGAAGAATCGATCGAGTCGATCGACCTCAAAATTACCGAGAGAAGATTTCGGTTTTTGCCACGTGGCTAAAATCGACTCCGATCATCTCTCTCTCTCTCTCTCCCCCCGCCACTTGCTCTGTAATTAGTACTAATTTAGTGGGATAGTGTCGACCGATACTCGGTCACGGCCTCCCACCCCTCACCCTCCCCCTCCCACGGACTGAATATTCAGCATGCTCGAGATATTATAAATCTTAACATTATCAAAATTACAACAAATAAATCAACCGAAGTACTGATTTTAATCCAGTGCAGTAAGTGATATCTTACCATCTTATATTTGATTGTAAATATCAAATTTGCATTACACAATAAATTTATTGTATAAAATTTATTTTAAAAAATAGAAAATTGATATGTGTAGTTTTTAAAAAATTTTAAAAACCTAAAAATTGGATGAACAATCCCACGATAATTTTTTAAAATTAATTTTTTATATATCCATCTCGTAATTATGCATTAATCAAAATTCCCACCAAGTTAACCACTTTCAAATATCTCCCCCCCGCAAAAATTGCATCTCTCTCAGCCCTCCTCCTTAACCGCTCCATCACTCTGCCTTCACTTCTCTCCATTTAAATTAACCCAAAAAAAAAGAAACTTCCTAGAAATTAAATCCATTCAATTTTCAGTTTCACAACATTCTCCTTCTCCTTCTCCTTCTTCTTCTTCTTCATCTTCTTCCTTCTCCATTGATGGGCCCGACTGACGTGGAGAAATGCAGGCTGGTGATGGACATATGTTTCATCTCAAAACGGACCATCTGGTGTACCCATTCGCATAACCACAGTACCCGGAAAGTGCCATTCATCGACTGGTATCTCATTCTTGGAGTACGTCTTTCTCGATCCGTGTTGGTGGAGAACAGATTTCCAGCTTTTCTTGGATTTTCTTTGGCTTCAATAATTTGTTCATTGTCTCGTGAATTTAAGTTGAGTGTATGTATAGGTGGATGAAAATTCAGGAGTGGATATCATCAGAAAGAGCTACCGTAAGCTTGGTAAGGTTTCTTTCTTCCCTTTTTTTTCCCAACTTTGGAGACTGCTTATATTAATAATGAGCATGATTTTTTTTCCAATTTTTGTGATGTGTTTTGGGGGGAAAATGCAGCTCTGCAGCTTCACCCAGACAAGANTTTTCCAACTATGGATACTGCTTATATTAATAATGAGTACGGTTTTCTTTTCCAATTTTTTTGATGTGTTTTTGGGGGAAAAATGCAGCTCTGCAGCTTCACCCAGACAAGAACAAGCACCCCAAAGCTGAACTTGCCTTCAAGCTCGTTTCAGAGGTTAGTCTTTCATCCGAGATTAGTATTCGTTGTCCTTCCTAGTGTTCTTCAACCAGTGGGCAAGCATTTCCTCAAGATGTCGTCATTTCTATCACCAATCATCCATTTTCTGTGATCATGGTTGATGTTCTTGCCATGATTATGTAGATTTACATCCACTGTTAGTTACTGATAGGATTCATCATAATCAGATCATTCCCTTCCAGTTTTATCTCAATATTTTCTCGGTTATAAGTACTACCATCGCTTTATCCCGATTCCTGACCCTTAAATACTAGCGAGACTGAATCCACATGACAGTCTCTCATACGGCAATATTCACTAGACAGTAATGCTAAAGATTTAAATCCGAACTCATCAGGTTCCTATTGAATTCAGCTGTATCTTTATGAGTTGGAAAGTAAACAGGGATGGATCCTCGTGATCGTTTTGTTCAGGAGGAAAAAGAACATTTAATTCTGTCATTTACAGAAGAATGGAATTTGGTCTTACGGTAAACTTCACGTGAAAACATTGACATCTGCATAGTACTGTTTGGTAACTATGTACTTGACATTGATCATGACGTGCAGAGTAACTTTATCCTTTCGCTCTCTGCTTTCGGGTTCTTTCGTCCCCTTGACATCCGAAGATTCTTACCGTTCTTTTTTAGGCGTACGCTTGTCTGTCGGACAGTGCCAGGAGAAAAGCCTTCGACTCGGAGAAGTTGAGGAACTTCTGCTGGGAATGCAACAGAATCCCCTACGTGACAACAGCTCCGGATGCCACAGCCACGAATGCGGGACCAAGACCCAAGTCCCGGAGAATGTTCCATGGACTCGACCAGATCAAGGTCCGGTTCATGGAGGAAGCCAGGGTGATAGAGAACTGCCTGAGGGCGAATGCTGTGCTGAGAGGAGAGCTCCCACACTCCGTGAACAATCCATCATGCGGTGATTCACACAATGGGCTCGGAGCCCGGAAGGAGTCCCCGATCTTCGACCCATCGCACTACCTTTCTGACGGGTATCCGCATTTGAGGGCGAGGGTTAAGAATGCGAATTCAGGAGAGTTTTGGGGTTTCCGAGGAATGGGAAACAACTGTGGGCAGAGGATTGGGACAAAGATGGGCGACTCTCCCATTTTTATGGGCAAGACACGGAGTGGACTTTCTAGGAGTAGACCTTCACGTGTTCGTTCTTGACCAGAACAAATAGCCATTAGCCATTGGATTTGAGCTTTGCATTTTAAGAAGTTCCCTCTATTTTTTTTTTTTCTAATTCTTCATTGAAATTGTTATATTATTGTTCACAATTATCGATCAAATTGTCCCTCCTAATAAAAAAATCATGCTCTTGATGACGATTTATCAAGTCTATGTATCCTTTTAATATCCTTTAGCTTCCCTTGCTGATGCTGCTGCAGCAACTTGCCAAGAACAGGACACGAAAAAGTAGTGCACGAGTGGACGTTGAGTTAATTATCACGACAATATAATGATGAACTGTTGAGCTAGAAGAATCTTTTACTTGGTGATGTTTCAGTTTGTTGTCTCCTTTTTAGATGGAAAGATGGTGGCCATTGATGCCACACAATTATAGATACTCAGTGGCACCAACATGATTTGCATGGTTAAGGTATAGCAATGACTCTTTCCTTAAGTACGGCCTCCAATTCCGGTATGTGAACAGGAAGAATTCATAATCTGGGCAGCTTTCTACGTAGTCAGCCAATCGGCTCGAACATGTGAGTGCTTATCAGGCGGTACCTTTGATGAAACTGGTAAACAGGGTCTCTACGTTCTTTCCGGTGATTTCTAAGACTGGCATTTGTTACCTTTGATGTGCAAAAGCATGTCCAGGATTACTCAGGGAAAAAAACATTTGCAACAAAAAATCTCTGTCCGAGCAGGATGGTTCATCTAGGAAAGAGAACTGTTCAGTTGTGGCCACTATTTTTGCTGCTAAGTGGCAGGGCAATGCAAGTGCTTCATCTGGTCACATCTTTATAGCATTTGGTTTGCTCATGAAGCTATACTTTTAGTTAGTTCGAGCGAAAATGTGAAGCCCTCCCAAGGAGCGATCCTTTTGCCTATGAGTCATTGCCTGGCTTGACCTAAGCAGCCACAAGGTATCTGAAACAGAGATCAGTTTTTCATTTTGTTTAGCTAATGGCATCAACATGCGTACATGATATGTGTTAAATGATTTGAGATCTTCATGATCAGGGTAGTAGCACCGATTTTACTAGATTACTCACTAGCATTAGCTGTCTCTGGTCTGAATGAATTGAGACTATAAAATATGTTTTTGTTTTACTTGGAATTTTGTGCTTCCAAGCACTCATTATCTGCCCGTGCAGTGTTTTCAGCCGCCGTCGGTCTTTTCTTCTATTGCCATTGCGGACTTGCTTTTAAGATGGTAGTGCAAAAGGCTTTCTCTATTTGCCCCTTTTCCCCCGTGAGGCTGAACATTTTCAAAATAGTTGAATGTGCTGCTGGGTGTTTCTAAATTCGATTTATTGATTTTCCGAGCTGTTGCCTTATTGTATTCTGGTGTTTTACAATTCCGTATATCTGTTTTCTGCAGTTTCTTTTCCTTTTCACATTCTCGGACAACATTCTCATTCTCCATTTCAACTGAGCAGTAACTGCACCGGAGAGCAGATGCAGAGGATGCTTTGCCTCATATCTTAAGGCTAGTTGAAGCCTGAAATTGCAAAAGATTATTACATTCATCACATTACTCGAAAATGTTATTTTTTTGCCTGATTATAGTTCTCTCTCTGTTTTTTTTTTTTACATTATGCCGCAAGCGTGTGGATTCTCATCGCTGAAGATCGATGCCATGTTTCTGCTTACCCTACTGACGTTCTGTCTATTGTATAGATGGTCCCACCTAGCTGTTCCTCCGTAGCTANAGCTCTGTCTATTGTAGAGATGGTCCCACCTAGCTGTTCCTCCGTAGCTATAGTAATTTGTATACTTTGCTGGTGGCTCATAGTAGTCAGTAACATAAGGGGAAGGTGTGTAGGTATTGTTACTGTGGGTCACATGGAAGGGTGCAGGTGGCTCAACGGGGTTTCCAAACCATGGCTGTCTATGGATATAACTGTTTGGGCGGCTTATTATGAAAACATCTCCATCCTTCTGCTGCCCGGAGAAGAGAAATGCTGGTTCTTTAGTGTCACCACTAGGATTTGCCTCTCCTTGTAGGTTCTCGGGTTTTTGTTGCTGCGGGCTGTTGGGTGGTGGCTGGTCCTTGGGTGGCTCTGTTGGTGAGGATGCCTCAGGTGCTGGAGGTTCTGAAGGTTTTGCTGCCTCAGGAAATGGTTGGCCGCCACCCTCGGGCAGCTCCTCTGGTGGCTGAGTGGCTTGATTTGGATCAGGACATATGGCAGCTGTTCTTCTCAACTTCTTTATTGCTTTGATCAGCTTCTCCGGATCAGCCCAACCGATGATTGTCAGCTTCTGCTGGGGCAAGTCGATGCAGATATCATATATTCCTGTGGGATATGAATCATCCTTAACAGCAAGATTACAAGAGTTGGCATTAGTGAAATTGGTGGGAAGCTTGGAACTTGTTTGGTACTTTACCGCTTATTCCGTAAAGTGCCTTCTTGATCTTTTGAACACATCCANCTTTGGTACTTTACCGTTTATTCCATAAAGTGCCTTCTTGATCTTTTGAACACATCCATTGCAGTCAATCCTGACCTGTATCTCAGTGACTCTAGGCTTCTGTATCAGACAAACATGAGATCGGATAATCAGAGAGTTGCAATTACGATTGATTTCAGGTGCATAAAATGTTCAAATGGTAGTCTTCTGAAGGACATACCTCCACCTCNCATTGCAGTCAATCCTGACCTGTATCTCAGTGACTCTAGGCTTCTGTATCAGACAAACATGAGATCGGATAATCAGAGAGTTGCAATTACGATTGATTTCAGGTGCATAAAATGTTCAAATGGTAGTCTTCTGAAGGACATACCTCCACCTCTGGAACTGGAACCATTAGCCCGCTGGAGGGCAGCCAAGAGCGAAATGCAGGCTGAGTCTGAAAAGAGAGTTTGGAGAGTGAGAATGGAGGAGCAATATATGATAATTTTGTGGTGACTGTGAAAGGGAATAATATGAAGAGCAGAAGTGTGGGACAAGAAAGGAATCACCCTTGAAATTCTCGTCTCTAGCTCATTGTCTCTCCTCCATGGAAGTTTTTTTCTATGTTCCTGTATTTTGATAGATGTCTGGGGCATGGGGATGGTTCGATATCGGGTGGACCATGCGGCAATTTGTTGGGTCACCGAGAATCTAAGATTTGGCCTGACTGTGGGAATGAAATAAAGAGAATTCACCATCAGAGGGCATCTCCGAAATGCTGCTGTTTGAGAGATAAGAAAGCTGATGGAAGCGAGTGCAGAAGATTGTCCCTTGCGTGTTTTATTTGTCAAAGTTGCAGATAGGGGCAAAGTGGCTTTAGAAGTGAATTGGACGTAAAGTGACAGTGAAGGCTCTCCCAAGAGTTCATAGAAACCGACACAAGTTTTATCTTCCTTGGACTTCTTTTAGGTGAGGATCATATTCCTTGATATCCTGAAACTCCTATGAATTGGTCGGTTTTGCTTAGTCTGAATGAGCTTCCTTGAAGTTATTGAAGAGCTCAACATGATAGCCTAGCTCTGTACCGCACGACCAAATTGGTCGGTTGATAACTATCTTCTTCTGTCTGTCTGCTATAACTACCATGGTTGACAGAGGAAATTACAATCTCAGAAATCGATCATGTTTTATTCAATCTTGCACAATCAATTTAATTAATGTCCATGTCACAATACGGAATTTAAGCATAGGCATGAGGGTTCTCCAAGAGATAAGCCTCCACGAATTTGTAGACGGCCATGGCCTTCTCCTTTCCAGCCTTGATCTCCTCTTCATCTATCTGGCAATCCGCCTTGGTGTTGTACTTGCTGGTCATCTTGCAGATGGATCCTCCCTGGCTGGCAGCCTCAAACTTGACCTCGTAATTGATCGACTCGAGCTTGTCGCCAAGTGGGTCGCCCTCGATCATGGTGTATCTGCAGATGAAGTTCTCCCTGTCAAGCTCGTCGATTCTGTGCTTCACGTACTTGAATTGGCTTTCTGCATGGGATAAGTAACGGGATCAGGACTTAATTGCTCATCACTGTGAGATCCAAATTTCCATCTCCGCGTCTTTCTGCAACTCATAAGTCGAAAGGCTAAATCATGAAACCAGTGTACGAGTTGCCCCAATCATGTTGTGGCTTTGACTCAACTTCTATGGATCCATAACATATTTGATTTGTACCAAACGGAGAATCTTCTATGGATCCATAAACGTTGAGTCGAACCCACCAACATGAGAAAGGTGATTTGTCATCCTCAAAACTAGGATCCATGTCCAAATATGATGATACAAAGTTGGTGGCGCTGTGGTTGGCCATTTCTGAGATCAATTGTTGAAGTACCTTCGGTGAAGTTGACTCGCTCGATGCTTCCGGCTCCTCCATTGCCCTGGACAAGTTCGACGCTCCTGATGAACTGGGGCAGGAGCCTCGGGATCAGGTCGCTCGCCTCCACGATTAGGGCCCTGAACATGCGGGCAGGAGCGATTGGACAAGGGAACTCCTCGGTATAACTTGTGACAACCATCCTGTAATAAATCCANACAAGTTCGACGCTCCTGATGAACTGGGGCAGGAGCCTCGGGATCAGGTCGCTCGCCTCCACGATTAGGGCCCTGAACATGCGGGCAGGAGCGATTGGACAAGGGAACTCCTCGGTATAACTTGTGACAACCATCCTGTAATAAATCCACTCTACGGATGGCATACCATCTTGGATGTTATTTATAAAGGGAAGAGCTCTCGTGGGAATAGAAAATTCAATTTTGTTGAAGAGATTTTGGATGAATTTTCAAAGTTTAATTGTTCACACATATGGGCGGCTTGTCCGTTGGTTTGATATTCCACAAGGATCATTTTCGACTGAAACTGCTGGGAAACTGCCAGAGAGTTTTGTTCCCTTGAGCTCAATAAAGTCAAGTTCGAAATCCTGATAGAAGGTTTCTTCTTTGACCTTGCAACTTCTTGTCGTAAATATATGTAACCACAGTGTAAGGAACAATACGTAATATCGGAGAAGAGGCAAACCGGGAGAAGGCTCGATTTTGATCGTGATTCCTGTATAGTTGATTCAGTCCTCTCACACAATTGATTTGTTGTCGATGAAAACTTCACTATTCTGAGCTAAACGCACCAACTGCACGGGAGCCCAAATCCAGATATGGTATAAGCACTGCCTTGCTCGACTTTTTGAGTACTATAGCAAGTCGACGAATCTCTGACATTGAGAGTCCACCCGTCCAACTGATCGCTGATCTGGAGCAATCACATTAAAGGAGAAGAGTTGCATGCTCGGATTCAAGCTGTCTCCTCTGTTCCTTCCCCTGTTGTTTTGGTCCCTTGAACCCCTCTATGTTGCTGTGGATCTCCAAGGAAGCACGAATCCTGGGACTCCATTAACGGGTGAAACGTGACATATCCTAACAGCAAGATAGCTGTTACTTGGCAGCCAGGACTCAGATGGTTAGTTAGAGGCATTCGAATTTCTAGAATGAGAAATCGACTACCAGAAGTGAGAATCGGTCTCCATTGCTGATTTGTATGTTTCATGTTATCGATCAAGTACAATATCAGTAAATCAGTTGTTTAAATTCACATATCTTATTACCAACCCGAGTACATCTCTCATACCACCTCACACGTTTCTCTTAACTTACTCTTAGACACTTAATATACCACTTTTACTTCATACCCAACTGGTAATGCATCCCATAGATGACAAGCAGCCAAATCACAAAGTTTAAGCAGCGGCTCTTCAAGGCTGAACACTATATATATATATATATATCTCGAAATGATTTGATTGATCGATTAGTCTATGCATCGGGGTTGGCGAGGATGTATGCCTCGATGGCCTTGAACATTGCAGAGGCCTTCTCCTTGCCGGACTTGATCTGCTCCTCAGTGATGCTGGCCNCCTTGAACCCCTCTATGTTGCTGTGGATCTCCAAGGAAGCACGAATCCTGGGACTCCATTAACGGGTGAAACGTGACATATCCTAACAGCAAGATAGCTGTTACTTGGCAGCCAGGACTCAGATGGTTAGTTAGAGGCATTCGAATTTCTAGAATGAGAAATCGACTACCAGAAGTGAGAATCGGTCTCCATTGCTGATTTGTATGTTTCATGTTATCGATCAAGTACAATATCAGTAAATCAGTTGTTTAAATTCACATATCTTATTACCAACCCGAGTACATCTCTCATACCACCTCACACGTTTCTCTTAACTTACTCTTAGACACTTAATATACCACTTTTACTTCATACCCAACTGGTAATGCATCCCATAGATGACAAGCAGCCAAATCACAAAGTTTAAGCAGCGGCTCTTCAAGGCTGAACACTATATATATATATATATATCTCGAAATGATTTGATTGATCGATTAGTCTATGCATCGGGGTTGGCGAGGATGTATGCCTCGATGGCCTTGAACATTGCAGAGGCCTTCTCCTTGCCGGACTTGATCTGCTCCTCAGTGATGCTGGCCTCCCCGATGGTGTAGTACTTGCTCGTGTTCTTGCAGATCGATCCCCCATCCGACGACGCCTCAATCTTTACCTCGTAACAGATCTTCTCCAACTTGTCTGCAAGAGCGTCTCCCTCGATGATTGAGTAGCAGAAGGTGAGGCTCTCCTTGTCGATTGAGTCCACCCTGTGCTTCACCGACTTGTATTGGCTCCCTTCAGAAAGAAGAAAGCAACGTAACAA
>CXYZ01007961.1:1026424-1036574 GCA_900006705.1 Sonneratia caseolaris
TTATTGGTTTGAGTGAGAACCGGCCGGTCAATTAAATTTGACCTCATTTAAATAATAATTGGATTTTTTGTGAGAACCGGTCCGGTTTTAAAAACTATGCATACGACAAAATATATATATATATATATATATATATGTAATATCGAAAACTTTGGTTCTTCAACATTTCTCTGGTGCTTCAGCGTACCTCTTCCATTCGCTAATTAAATCCTCGATTCTGTGTGACATCTGATTTCATGGTGCTATCAAGGTCAATCAGTGACATTACTTTTACTGGTGTGGCGTTGGTAAACCCTCGACGAAGCAACACTTGTCTGATATGGACAATTTCCACCTCCCTTACTTAGATCTTCGAATGAATCCACGTTCCATCTAAACCTCTGGTTTCGAAACTCTGTTGTTTAGCAGGGTTGGTTGGCCGGGCTAGTCATCCTTGGAGGCCTCGAACTTTAACTCGTAGACTACCGAAAAATGATATCACGGGTCCATCAGCGACTTGAAACAGTGATGAATATAGAAATTCTATCCATGGTATCAGAAAATTAATCCCGATTCGTGTAATGATTGCTCATTATGATCGATGCAAGGTTCATAAAATGGCCCTGATTCAGCTGGGTTCTCACAAGGGCATGCCATTTACTTAGGGTGGGGGACAAATAAGTCTGGTTTCCTCAGTGCTTGGGCCTTGACATGTGTCGCCCTTATTAGAGCCCAATTAGGGTTTTTTTTCCCCTTCCCAAATAATGTTTTTTACCTGTATTAATGTGATTTAGAGGGTAGAAAAAAATATGTTAATTAAGTTGAGTAAGGTTTATTTATCATTATTGGGCCAATGTCTTACCAGACTGTCTCAATCAGCCAGCTCTAATTATAACTAGTTTTAAGTTATTTCCCTTCCTCTTCACTTAGTTTAATTTGATATAAATAGGACAATATTAAGATTTGTCTATCATTTTCATTCCTCTCATCGAGTATTAAGCTTGAATAATATCAAAATTAATCTTGATTAGGGTGGTTGGGCTGTACAATTGTATGCATAGACATCAGGATTATTTGCCACAGGGTATACCTCGGCGACCTTGTATAACCCCCCAACATCGCGTCGCATTTACCTGGCTTCATCTCCTCTTCCTCGAGCTCCACACAATCTCCCTTGTGTGGTGGCACTTGCTCGTCATCTTGAAGATGCGTTTGCCAGCGTTTCCCCGGTCTGCGCATGGAATGAAAAATTTTGCATTTTCAGCCGCTTTTGACGCTCTCTATTGCCTCCTTTCGTGGGGGTTCGTCAAAAAGCTCGTAGGATTTTGTCCTCACTAAGGCATTCGACAACTTTCCTAGACGAATATGGTGTTTTTCTTCCACTGGCATGTTCAAAAGGCATGCACGTTTTCCTGGTCATTCTTCCACGGAGATGGTTCTTTCTTCTTTTTCCCAGCCAATTTGCGAGCCGGTACCTCCCGCCGGTTTCCTGCCATTAGCTATATGGCAACTTGTAACTCCAGTAAATCCTCCTAGCACATGGCTTCCCCTCATAGCAGTAAAAGAGGCATATGATCACTCCTGCAGATATCCGTCTTTCGAAATAGAGAGGAGGCCTAGCTAACAAAACCTCCATCGATCTTGGCAACCCTCGTCCTCCGATTCCTCTCCCAAAGTTTAGGATTTTACTTTGAAATAAATTACTCAGAAATGCAAGAGATGAAGTATAGTGATGGATGCTGGCAAGTTCTTAGATAATGAAATGGCTTCCTTAGTTTCTTCTTTTTTTGGGCTATCCAAGAAGTTGATTCAATCTCAAGCTTAAGTTACTTATTCCCGGAACTGCCCACTTTAAACCCTAATACTCCAAGGACGAAACTCAGCAACTCAGCCCTAATGAGGGGTAGAATCGTCATATTACTATTAATCCAAGAACTAATGCCCAGAAAATGAATTCCTTCCGAACGGGAAGCTTTTGCATTCCATTCCTCAGAATCAATCCGAACGCCCTCGCAAGAGTGAGAGATCTCAATAAATTCTGGAGCTTTCCCGGAAAATTCTGCAATAGCAGTTCTCTTCTTCTCCTTCTCTTCCTCCTCCGCCTCTTCTTGGCAAAGGGAACCCATTTCCTCCTCCGTTCATATGTATTGTGTTCTTGTGTTGTTCAGGTTTCTCCACTGAGCCCTTAACCCCCGGTAGAATCCTCGTCTGTAAATTACCCAACACGTATAGACTGCGAAAGATCGGTACTTTGTGTGTTCTGGTGCCGGAGAATGCCGGGTTCGGGTCGGGTGTCAGTTGCCCGCCGCCGCCGTGGGGAGGACCGCTTCTACTGCCCTCCGGCATTGCGGAAGCAGCAGGCCGATTCAAGAAGCGCTAATTTAGGGGCTCAATCGGAGAAGACCTCCGGTCCTGTGACGGAATCTGATCAACCTGTGTTGCAATCTGTGTCGCATTGGTCGGTCTCTGGGAAGTCGCAAAGCAATTGCGTTTCCTCTAATTTGGATCGGTTCTTGGAATCGACTACTCCTAGAGTTCCTGCTCAGTGTCTGCCCAAGGTAATCTGCAGTATCCTTGTGGATTTTGTTTTTTGGAGACTTTTTGCAATGAGTTGTTTGTTTGTTGAAAAAAATGTTATTTGTGGACAGAGATGATGGAGTTAATGATTTACAATCTCAGTTTGATTTCGCTGTCATTTGTTTATCTTTCACTTATAGAGTAACTTAGAAATTTGAGGGATTGAACTTGTCTCCTTATGTCTCGTTTCTAAAGGGGTTCTTTCCATCAGTGTTAGGAATTTGTTTGGTCACTGAATAATTTGGTGCTCTCTTTAAGTAATCTTGCTAGGAGTTTGTGCGCTGGTCGTTAGTAGGCCTTCTGGCTTGAATCCTTGGGCTTTATTGAGGGAATGGCCAATTTTATTTTTTGTGCTTTCATCCTCATGGTTCTGTGTGGTAACTCAGAAATTCCATGAATTGGATATCGTTTATTTCCACTTTCAATTGGCTGCAAGGATTCGTAAAGGCAGTATTACTATGAAAATCAAAATTTTTATTTCAATTATTGCTTGGCATACGCTTTGCCAAGATAAAAATGAAACAAAGATCTGATGATTTTTTGGAGATTGAAAGGGCTAAACTACTGAAGGGAAAGGAAGTTCCTGATTCTTTGTTGAATTGTGCAGAATAATTTGAGCAGATGGAGATCCTCTAAAGTGGACGACCACCCATACTTTGTGCTGGGTGATTTGTGGGACTCTTTCAGGGAGTGGAGTGCATATGGAGCGGGTGTCCCACTGGTGTTGAATGGAAGTGACTCTGTGATTCAGTATTACGTTCCATACTTGTCAGGCATTCAACTTTATAGAGACCCATCAACGTCATTGCCCCAGAGAAGGTCTGCTCAAATGCTGTCACATTTGTATGTATTTGTATGTAGTTGGTTTTGAGTCAATCCTGGTAACTGTTTTATAAAATCTGCAATGCATGGATTTTGCATTTTGAGATGCTTTTTGTTTCTATTTTAAGATTTTTGTTGCTATAAGATATAGGGAGTATGTACTCATATACACTTGAAAAATGAGTACCAATATTCTGGAATTTATCCTTGATCTGTACTTCCTTGATGCCTTTTGTTTTCAACAGGAGACCAGGCGAGGAGAGTGATACTGATTCTTCCCGGGAGACAAGTAGTGATTTAAGCTTTGAAGTTGGCCCGGTTAGAGGAGCAAATGGTGCTCTTCAGAGGGTCTGCAAGCAACCAGCTGATATAGATGTCCAGAGGTTTAATGGCCTCTCGATAAAAGATCAACCCTCTACTGATAGCTCATGTGACGAGTCTGAGATCCCCAACCCCCCTGCTCAGCTTGTGTTTGAATACTTGGAACGTGATCCCCCATATAGTCGTGAACCTTTGGCTGATAAGGTGGGTCTGTTCCTTTCAAGATGTGACTTTTGAACTTCCAGTTCATAACTTTAACCATTGGACTGATATAAAAGGCTTTGGAAGTATTCTTCTCATTCTATCTTAATTAATTTTTTACGTGTCCATGTTCTCTTGTAGATATCAATGCTTTCTTCCAAGTTTCCTGAACTGTGGACATACCGGAGCTGTGACCTTTCATCTTCAAGTTGGATTTCTATCGCATGGTATGCATCTCTCTGGCCTTATCTTTTCAAGATTTTTGTTTCAGAAGTGACCCTAAGATGATCTAGAACTCTTGTTTTGTGTGATCAAGGTATCCGATATATAGGATACCCACAGGGCCCACACTGCAGAATCTGGATGCTTGCTTTTTAACCTTCCATTCCCTCTCAACCTGTGGAAGTAAGTTGTTTTTTTATGACTCTTATCCTTTTTCTTGTGGTATTTATTAGTCAGAAGGCTGCCAACCTCTTGGCAATTACTAGATTGATGCAAGTGTGGAGATCAAGCATTGTTTGGCTCTGGGAAACTGGTTTACATTTTCAAGTTCTTTCTATTTTACTAAAACAAGAATGAGGGGAGAATGTGTTGACTGTAGTTTTCAAGATGTTTTTGGACACGGTTCTTTCTTCCCCCTTGTGATAGGAAGACAATGAAAAACTGGAAACACACTTGCAGAATAAGATAATTTTCACTCAAGAGTTCAAATAACTCCAATGTGAGTATTAAGTCATCATGGGATTGGTTTGCAAACCCACCATGTAGGGACCATTTGGAAGTTTGTCCCTAACCATGTATTGTTTCTACTGGACTGTTTGGGCTGTCACATTAACTCATATTTGTGCTGCACAGATAAGAGTATTGACAGGCTGCCTTTGAACTGCACAAGTGTGAGGGAAGTTCATGTAAATGAAACATCCTCGAAGTTGGCCATCACAACCTTTGGGCTCGCTTCGTACAAGTTCAAGATCTCTGTCTGGAACCCTATTGGGGTTGAGGAATGCCCTAAGGCAAACTCCCTCTTCCGTTCTGCTGACAACTGGCTCAGGCAGAAGCAGGTGAACCATCCTGACTTCAACTTCTTCATGTCCCATAGCACTTACTGGAGGTGAAGTGAGGTGAGCAAACTTCCTGGAATCTTCTAGTGGGTCCTGGCGCCCTATGTCTCAGCCTTAACTATCTCTCAGTATATTACTTCGATGATGGATATGTCCTTATTCTGGATGTCTCTACTGCCCTGAGTTTCATTAAAAATAAGGGTTCCGCTTTGTTCCTACTGGGTGCTGCTGAGACTAAGATAACAAGCGCCATTTTAGAAGAAAGCCAATTGATCTTTTACATCTGTATGTTACATTCTCCCATCCACGTAGTAATAATAGTCAAGCAGATAGAGAATTTGATTTCTGATGGTTTTCTTTTTTCCCTCTGAAGATATTGAGCCTTTGGACGTTCTTATATTTGGACTTCTCGAACTAAATAGCCGGTTCTCAAAACTGACGATGATAATGATGAAAAAATGTTAGAGCATTCTCTTGTATATATGTATGGCTTTTTCAACCTACATTGACAGAGACTGTTGACATCGGGAGTTACAAGTTTTACAGTTGTGTCGCATTTGCCTCTACATGGAATGCCTTAAAAAAATTATATAATTGATTTCTTCAGAGCGGTGTGTTCCTATTGCGCTTAAATGGTTTCAGAAGCAAAGAATAATGCCTCGATGCTTTCATTGGGAGTTAGGTCTTTTGAATCTAGATGTTCAATCTGGATACTGTATGATACTCAACAACTTAAAAACATGGAGTGAAGTGACGACGACTTAAAAACATGGAGTGACTCTGGCTTACATGTAGAACGAAGCAAAACACCTTATCCGAACCCTGGCTCTCTCTCCCTCTCTCTGCGTGTGTTTGTGTGTGTGTATCGATGTTATTTCCAGTCAGCCGAAATGGGACCTTGTTGTACGTAAAGTTCTGGTCTATCTGACCATCTACCTTATATCCTGTTAAGTATATAGACCATCGTCACGAATGGAGAACATGAGCCCCTGAATAAACTTGCATTATGGAGCCTGATCCATGACTGATAGTGGTGATATTCGGGTGCAGCCGCTGCTGTTAGAGTGAAGATTGGGTCTTAACCTTTTTTCAAAAAGGTATGCATCATAAACAATTAAAAAAAAAGGGACATTACAGGCGACAAGATTATGAATAATAAAACAGAGACTGTTCTTATACACAAAAGACGGCAGTGGTTGTATATCTTCGAAGACCGAAGCGTCTTGTTAGCCAGGCTTTCTTCAGAAGACGATTCCAGCTTCGTGTTCGTAGTAGCCCCAGCTACAGGAACATTCATAAATGAAGACAACAGTGAACTGGGTTCTGATAAGGATGGAGAGAATGCAGGCGGGGGACCCTCCCTGACGAGATTGGAGATTCCCCTACCGGAGTTCATTCCTAAATGCCGAGAATGTCCGAACTCAAGCCTCCCTTCCTATGTCTCCTTTGAACCGTGCCCGTTCTTTTGTCGTGCAGTACATTCATTTCACGCTTGAGAATATAACCACAAAGAAAGCAGGATATCGCCGGTCAAAGAACCAGAGTATTTATCTTCGATACGGAAGAAATTATGCACGGAACATACCATATTTGCAGTTTGTCTGTGGAAACCATTGTACCGAGCGTGGACATGACATCTAGATCTTCGGCTTTACGGGTATTGCTGGTTAGAAGGTTATCAAGCAAAGCAAATGAGTCTATAGACTATGGCGGAATGAATCTTAGTACTTATTTTTGCTATATGGAAAAAAAAATGTACATTTTCTTAAACTTCCACGTGCTTTTGAGACAGATTGGTTGTCAGCTGCCATGCAGTAGGCGCCTTTCTGAAAGGGAAATGGGCAGTTCAGCAACTTAAACTATTCACGAGTCCACTGTCGTCGACATATTGTTGGTCTCACGTTCCAGAGGTCAACTGAGAAGACAGTCTCCTGGCACTAGGTCAGTTCAACAAAAGCCCGATCAAGGGCAAGGCCATCGCATCTGTCATGGATACTGAACTGGCAAGCACCCGCAACCAGTCCGGGGTTGGCTCAGCCCATTCGAGTTTTTGCTGGATCACCGACATCGCAACTTAATAATTGCAAGAGAGGAGGTCATGTCATATGAGCTGTACTACCCATCAACTGTGACATATGCAGCATGCCATTTTCCCCACGTAGGGATGTGATTGAGAAGATCTNCAAGAGAGGAGGTCATGTCATATGAGCTGTACCACCCATCAACTGTGGCATATGCAGCATGCCATTTTCCCCACATAGGGATGTGATTGAGAAGATGTACTCAGACCTGAAGCCTTTCTTGCCTTCGTTTTCCTTCTCCAACCGTGTTGGAACCTCAGTCTCCTCAGGAGAGTGACAAGAAAGGGCTTTAAATTTCGGATAGCTGGTAATGCACGAACGACAAAGAGAGAGTTCAAACTTTCTGGTTGTCAAGCTAAAAAACTGAGGAAAACATGACCATGGCAAGATGAAGTGCGAGAATTTGATCAGATTATGTTCGAGAAAGAATTTGAAGTAGCTCGAGCATTGCTAGCATTAATTGGAAGTTAGACGATGAAGCTTCCTATGACAACCATCAAAAACAGCTCAACCAAAGTTGCCAAGAGAGGATCTGGGTAACAATATGTCGTATGGCGGCCCCTTCGGCCTTCAGTTAGTCATGTTTCCATCAGATGCCCTACCTCTCGTCTAACTTAGAAAAACAGAGCCATGCAGAACCATAGAGAAGCTTTGTCCCATCTGCCACAGCTCAAGATAAGACTAGATGTGATGCGTCAATAAACAACTCCTACAAGTCCTAGATTATACGGGTTCATAGAAACATGAAGCCATGTAGAATACGATGCAAAGAAGTAATTTACTCTAGCTACTCGAGGTATGATTGTTTCCGATACCGACACAAGCTCTTGTAGTATGCGGAGGATGGCCGATCACAGTCTGGAGGGGCATGCCCCTCTGGTGAATAATGTACGAGATATGGGGCTAGCCAAAGCACTCTCGGGCCTCCTCTTTTAATGGTAGTTGCGAGTAGACAAGCTTCAGTTCAATAATTTTGATATTGATGGAATAAACAATCAATAATTAGGCAAAGGTGGGTCGGATGTGGGGGGCAGCAAGTAATTGCATTGCCACAAGTCGGGTACTACGCGATTTTTGGGACAACAAAAGTATATATATAAGGGCAGTCCTATTTGTCTAATCGAACCACCCATAATCTTTTGGTTTTATGTTCATCACTAACTGCATTGCACCTGATATGTGGATGTCCCTCAGTCATTTGACGCCCTGACCTGACTCCCTTGTGGTCGACCAAGCGAGCGACTACCTTGGCTGGTCTCACTCCATCTATCCATCCGGCATCGGAATAAGGATACTCTATATCACAAAAGTAAACTTATATAAATATCCACATATTCTAAAATTCCTCATTTCTAATCATGTTATATCTTTTCATCCCATCTCTAATTAAAATATTGAAAGGTTAATCCAGGCTATTGCTCTCAAACTTGACTTCCTCGCAGGATCTTGGAGCCTGAGCCAGACAGCCTGCAACCAACCATCAGGAGCGTCCCATCTGTCGCAGGAATTTCCAAACCAGCTCAGTGACCCAAAGACCCGCTGGATTTACACATGAACTCTATCAACATCAGACCGTCTCTCTCAAAGCAACATTCCTGTTCATGAAACTAGCAGGCGAAATCACCATTTTGGA
The DNA here is from genome assembly GCA_900006705.1 of Sonneratia caseolaris. NCBI lineage: Eukaryota > Viridiplantae > Streptophyta > Magnoliopsida > Myrtales > Lythraceae > Sonneratia > Sonneratia caseolaris. The sequence continues at coordinate 1,035,100 of CXYZ01007961.1, forward strand.
GCCGATCATCTCTGCGCCCCTTAAAACTGTCCTATGTGGATTCAGCGGTACCACACTATCATATGAAAAAGAGAGAGATTCTCGAGGAGGGTAAATATTGGCGGCCACCCAATGGGTTCGAAAGTTCAACGAAGTCGTCCTTGGTAAAAACTCCACATAAGTGATGGGAGACCAGTAAAAGTACATCGCTTAATTAGGGTAGGCGAATGGATATATATATATATATATATGATGATTTCCATGATTAAATCCTGTGCAACAACAAAACAGCATCGAGCACCGTTCGAACAAGGATTCTCCTTCTGTGTTCGAGTACAGTTTCGAGTCTTTGGGGGCAGTTCACGAAATTACCTGCATCCTATTTTTCGGCATCTGTCCACCGGACCGACTCGGTAGATCATTCACTCGACCCGATGATGAGGAGATCCCTGAAAGGTGAGTACGTGAGGGGTTAAGAAGTGGGGCCCAGTCTCTCCCTCCGCTTCCGCGTTGGCCACCGTCTTATCTGGTCTCTCGTACATATATTTTTAAATATTTTATTAAAAATATATGGTTCAACCATTCGAACCGATCAATCAAATCATTTAAGTTTATAACTAACCATACCATTTCACATTTAAAAAACCACACCATCTAAAAATTGATTTGTCTCAAATCAATTTTTTCGATTCGATTCGGTTTGATTTAATTTACAATTTTTCAATTCTCTGTATACAACCCTGTCATTTTTGTGCAATTCTCATAACTTAATAATCCTTATTTACAAGGGCAACTTTCTTAGGAGTTTTCAGCGTCACTGTATTTCTGTCGAGCCACATTCTTAACTGCTTGACCAGAAATGATTTATCGCATTCTCACACAGGAGGGATTTCAAGGACATGCAAATGTGGCAAGTTGACCTTCATCTGTTGACCTGCACGTGCTTTAGACCATCTGAGCATCCCGGGGAGTCAACAGTTGATTGCTCGTATAGTCTCGGGCTATCCGCTATCTAATGGCATTTACGATTGGTTACGCAAAAAAAAAAAAAAAGACAGAGAGAGAATAGCCATTATGATTCCCTTCATTCCTCCCACTTCATTTCATGACTTAAAATAAGGAATGACTAGTCCCCCTGTGCTTTATCGATTTTACCCCTACAATTATTTTTAAAAATAAAATTAAAAATTCATAAAAATCAATTCTCAAAATTTCAAAAGTACTAAAAATAATTTTTATATAAAATTAATAACATATTTTAAATATTTATAAATTTATAAAGTTTTTACAGATTGCAAAAATTATTTATTTTAAGAATTTCAAAAAACTTTGAAAATCAGCCGGTATCGAACACTCCATGAGATTCATAGTCACATTCCTTAAAGCTTCCTTGTTCGCGGGCAAAGCTGATTTGGAATTATCATTCATTCCAAGGCATAGCCGCTATCCATGCGCTTAATAAAAATATTATAATTTTGTTGAAAAATGTTACATGA
>CXYZ01007961.1:1036727-1054894 GCA_900006705.1 Sonneratia caseolaris
AGTAAAATAATTTTTATATCAAAATTCATTCCAATATGATAGTAAACTTGAGAATGGTAATGTTCATCCCTTTTCATTCCATCCCATTTAATTTCTAAAATAATTTCAATTCCAATTATATTTATGCACATCAAACGTGACCAAAGTGAATTTAGGATTAAGGTGTAAATAGCAGAAAACTTCGTGACCTTTTTCTTTTGAGATAGTTGGTGGATATGATCACCTTGACACGTGTTTGTTGCCCAGTGGATAGGCCGATTGCTGACGTGGAGAGTTGGGTTCGACTAATAATTTCACAATGTGAAGCCCTTTTATATATATATATATATATATATATATATATATATATATANNNATCCACAAAAAAAAAAGCTAATCTTATAAATCAATTAACTAATCAAACAAATTAATCGACTCAGCTAACTTTATCGTATAACTAACTTCTTTTTTTCCCCCTTCTGGGAAAGTTGCACTATAAAGCTCACCGGTGACAGGTTTACATGTCCCTTTGAGTCTCTGGGGAACGGTGTCGTTTCAGTGCTCAAGACATTAGTCAAAGGGAAAGCGAAATGAGTTCTTCATCGGAAGAGAGAAAAGGTCTCTACAGTGGGGGAATATACGGTTCAGTTTGATGCTTTTCCAGCAGAGTCTTTTTGGTTTTTTCAAAAAAAATAATTAAATAAATATTTATTTTGAAATCATACAAATGTATATATATATATATCTGAATGAAGGAAGAAAGAGCAAATTAGAAAAACAAAAAAGGGAGAACTGTTAGAATTACTCGTCCGGAGAGCTGAGCGGCACTAAGGTGTGGTCAATGCACATAGAGAAAAACCGAACCATTTTAATGGTTTGGTAAGGTTGAATTTGATCTGAGCGTCCCTGGTCAATGCATGGCATGCTTCCCATATATGGATTCTGCTCACAGTTTCAACTTATAGAAATGGTTAATTGTTCGCATATTTCTATTTTTAACTTATAAAGTGACTTGAATTTAAAAGATGTGGGAATAAAAATAATAATAAATAAAATGAACGATAAATTTCATTCACGAGCTGAAATGGCTTTATCATGCCTCACCTCATTTTTTTCCCCCTATATTTCCGCATTTCTTATGTCCCGTTTATTTTCCTGTTAAATTGTCAAACCAAGTAAGCTAAAACATGTGAAAAGTTTAAAAAAAATGACATAGTAACACTATACTGTTGATTTAACAATAAAGAATTTATATCTTATATCCTTATACCACTTTTTAAATTTATAGATGTGCTATTTAATTAAAAAAAAAAGCAAAATCCAAAGATACCTCATCCTCTTGGCTGGTGTGCCGTGACGCGTGTCGACCTGGGGTTGAGAAGTGTGTAGATGACGTGGCGCAGCAAAGTCATCAAGACAAACACCCCCATCCTGGAAATTACTAAAAAATAAAATTAAATAAAGCTGGTTGGTCAGGGACTCAGAGTGATGGAGAGGATTAAATTTAAAATAATAATAATAATATGAAGAAGTTATTCTAATTCAATAATAATAATAATAATAAAAATAAAATAAGGCTTAAAAAGAAGAAGAGACGCAGCTTTAAAGGATGAAAAAGATATTGAAGGGGACGCCTACCCACGTTTTGTTCCCATCCCCCACACACTCTCCATTTCCCTTACTCTTGTTTTTCAATCACAAGAATCCAGTCTATCCTCCTATTTCTCTAGGCGCTGATTAAGATCTAAAAATTCATTGAATTCTAATGGATTTAAGCTTGGGTGGGGTTGATATGCTGGTGGCCCAATGAGGGTTGCCCTTCAAAATCAAGATCGGTCTCCTGTCGCAGTTTTCAGTCAGAAGGATAAAAGAAGGTAAATAGCCATCTTTCGGCTGTAGTCAGAAGAAACGTGCGTGTGCGAGAGTTGCGAGTTGAATTGAAGATGTGACATTCACTGCCCTCTTTACGGCCCTTCGCATCCAAATGGAAATCCCCGTGTCAACCGTGGCATACTAAACGTACAGAGATTTGCACGGTACCACATTCTCTGCGGCCTCTCCTCCCAATAAGAAAAAAAAAAAGGGACATGAAAATGGTTGCAGGTTAAAATTGTTTCTGTTTGAGCCAAGTCTGATTGAATGGTGACGGGTAAGTAAATAATTCACAAGCAAGGGCAAAAGTGTCTTTCGAATGGTTGACAGGTTACACGCTCTACATGCAGCCACTTGTGACTGGTTCCCCGGTAACTGTCTTCATCACCACCGACTCATAAAAAGGAAGTACGGTATAATTGTATTATTTTTATTTAATAATTAAATCATTATAAATTTAATTTTTATTATAAATTTTTTATTAATTTATTTTTTATTTTTACTATCCCATAAATCTTCTATATAATAATAATAATAATTAAAAAAATATAGGACTTGGTATTTTCACATTACTACTCTTTCTCTCATAGTTTTTAAAATCGAACCGGGCTGACAATCGGTGTAGGTATAAGTCCATAGATTCATGGGTCGAACTGGGGGTTCAATAGGTTGAATCGAATGTTTAATAAATAATATTACTAATAAATTCACATAATATCACAATTTGAATATGATTTATAATAAAAATGATTAATATAATCATCCTATTAAATAAAAGTTTAATGTAAAATATAAATATAATTTTCGTAAGTAAAATATGTATAGTATAATATGTTTTTTTTTTTAATTTTAAGTCGGCCGGTTTTCTCACGTGTTCAATTAGATTTATTGGTTAAACTAGGAACCGTCCGATTCAATTGAAATTTTTCTCTTTGAATGTGCAATTAGATTTTTTTAGGAACTGAACCGAATGAGTGGCCAATTCCATCGAACCAACCGATCCGGTCTAATTTTGAAAACTATATCTATGCCAACTCTTGCACTTTATTCTCTCTCTCTCTCTCTCTCTCTCTTGTGACCGATGACAGTGACGTGAGCGTCGGAAGGGGTCAAGCCGAGCCTCCAACCCCTCTTGCCTTAGCTTGAAGGTCCAGGTACACACACAGCTGCCAATCACGAGGGACACTAACGACCGGCATACGCTTACCCAATCTGAGAAGGGCATCGGATGGCCAGCTTGCTCCAGCTCTTCCGAGGGACAAGCCTTGAAATGTGCCTCTGTACCTTTGTGTGTGGTATATGCAATTGCCTCATATAGCTCTCCACTGTAGCTACACTTATAAAAAAAAAAAAAGAAGAAGAACATACGTAAACATGTAGCATTGCCAAGTGAGGAACATGTGGGTCCATTAACAACTCATGACTGGATGGATGATCAGTCATTACCTCGAGACATTCGAAATAACGATGAGACCGGTCGAGACCGAGGGGTTGAGCTTGAACCGAGCGAAATTAGTCAGCCGGTCCGAGGGAAGAAATCGAAAAGGAAAGTAGTATGAACTTGGAACAACAATTCACAGTCTGTTTGTGGCATTCATTGCTGCAAAGATAGGGTTGTGGGCTGAGCCGAAGGACTGTCCCTATTGTTTGGTCCGGCAGTAATACGATCAGCCTCTATTATCCGTACTGTGGGTTTTTTTTTCAGGAAACAAATTCCTCTGGTCTTATTTTCAATCCCACATAAGAAGATTTTTCGTAATTAGTTATACAATTATGGGATGAGAAAATTAAGGGTATGCATCACCACCTGCCAGAGCACAGAAATTTAAGTCTGTCGATGTCAACATGTCGAATTAGGGAACACACTCGGCACATTACGGCGAACATTTTTTTCGTCAAGAAAATAAATAATTCCCTTATATTTTTTTGAGGGGGTTAATGAGATAAATTTTACATGGAAAGTTAATATACCAAATCCAATAAATTAAATACACTTTCCAAAGCTATAAAGTCGGAAATTAGACATATATTATCAAGCGGATCTTAATGACAGCCTGATATGGTATGGTATGATGATAGTCGTCCTTTCAAATATCCTAAATTTTTTTACCATATTTTAAAAAATTAGCTATTGTTTTTTTATTCTCTAATCTTCTTGTCATTTGATTTTTAATGGAAATTGTATTGGAAAAAAAATATGCTCGATGTATTTGGTTAAAAAGTGCCTCTTGCATAATAGAAAAATAAATAATTAAAACTATTAACAAGGAAATTAAATTTATACTAATTATAATAAAATGTAGAAAATGGAAATAATTAAGCCATGGAAAAGTGAGAGTAGAAAAATGAGCTCCTCCTGCCATTTATTTATGGTTCTGCAGTAGTAAAAAAAAGTAATTTTTCTAAAAGAATATTTCATTTATAAATGAGTAAACATATATATATATTTACAGTTCTTTGTTATTTAGATTTTTTTTCCCTTGAAACACTGGAAATTTCTACAGTAATAAATCGGCAGCATATCCATGAGAAGGAAAAAAGAAAAGAAAAGCAGATATCGACTTTAGGAATTGATTTTTTCCCCCCTACTTTTTTTTCTTTTTCCTTTTGGTCGGTTAGAGACAGAACAGTGAAATTGGAAGCTGTAAGTTTAAGGTTTGGACTTGCGTTGTGCGGTAGATTTGCCCTTTTACATATATGAGCTGGATCCATTCTCCCGAGTGGTGACCCACTTTCGAATTAAGGGGGAAAAAGAAAAGGGAAAATTAGCCAAAGAAAAAAGAACACAAACATCAAGAAAAATTGGGACTTCCAACCAACAAGCCATTCTTTCTTTCGTCTCTGCTACTCATCCTATCAGTCAGTCTCACAAAAATGTGTCTAGGTACATATACAAAAATGTCTGTGTTTTTCTTTTTAATTTATTGACTTACTACTACTTCCTCTCCTTCCTCTCTGCTTCCTTCCTCCCAAATTCCCAAATTCCACTTCACCCAAGTAGCTAGCGTGCATCAAGTGGCTTCTTTGAAATCTCTACTGGGTCTCCGTCTTCTTGATTCGAGCCTTGGGTACAATCTTCCTAACTGAGGCAGCCCAAACTTCCTTTTCTTTTATTTTGTAGCACTCCTAATGAGCCACAACCTTCCTGTCAAAATCTCAAATTTCTTGCTCCTTCCTTTCTAGTGTATCGGTTTGTGAATTGGGTATAGACTTTCTTGATTCCTTGTTCATTTGCTTCTCGCAACTGAGACGTCCCATCCCTTTCTTCGAGAGCCAAGGCCCTCTTGTCGAAAAAGGTCTCTTTTTTTTTTATGTTCTTTCTATGGGGTTTCTGGTTTATGCAGTGGGTTCTATTGTTGTTTATCCCATGTTCCCTTGATATCTCCACAATCTGAGCCCTACGGTGAAGGGAATCTCGGATTCCTCTGAACTCCTAGGTTTCCCGGTTCCATGTTAGAGCTTGTGATTGGGTTGTTGCTGTTGGATTGAAGATTTTCTGGGACTTCTTCCTTAGAGATGAATTCGAGCATCGGCAAGGGATCCATGTTGACTTCGAGCAGGAAGTCCAGTGAGGTGGTTCCGGACCACTTCCCGGCTGGCCTCCGGGTCCTCGTGGTGGATGATGATCCCACGTGTCTCAAGATAGTCGAGAAGATGCTTAAGACCTGCAATTATGAAGGTATTTAAGCTTCGGTTCTGTGTTATGGATCCATCCTGGGATCTGGTTTTCTGATTATTTCCCGTGGTCGCATGTAATTTTTTGTCTTAATCTATCCTCTGAATTTGCGTAAAAAACTAGAGACAGGAAAGGCTCCGAACCTAACAAAAAATTATTGAAATTCGAGATTATGAGATTAAACACGAGAAGTTCTTCCTTAATTGACGCAAGTATAGTCAAAGAAGCTATCCATAGTGAACTTTCTTGTTGAAGTTTGACTATTTCTCTTAAGTTAAGTTCGGGGGTGAGATCTGCCTGTGATAATTGAAAGGCTTGATTTGGGGCCAGAATGAGGCACTCTATGGTGGATAGTTTGGAGGTTTTGAAGTTCTTGAAATTTTCCTCTATTGAAGAATTAAGAAATGATTCAGTTTGTTGAATGTATCAGTTACGACGTGCAATCGGGCAGAGTCGGCACTAGCATCACTGCAGGCGAATAGGAACGGGTTTGATATTGTGATCAGTGATGTTCACATGCCAGACATGGACGGATTCAAGCTCCTGGAGCACATTGGGCTCGAGATGGACCTTCCTGTCATAAGTATGATTTACCCTCCTCTCCTCCTGTCTATCAAAACCCTTTTCTCTCTCAGTTTTAGATTTTCAAACAAGGCTGGTTAAATTTCTTACGCTGGATGAAAGCTTTGATTAGATAAAATATGGGAAATGTTTTTTCTCAGAAAGGTCAAGAACAATTCCGTATAGGGTATGACCAGTGCCATTTCCTGTTCCTTTGAACAATAAAGATCTATCCATGCTAATGGAAAAACAAGGAAATTGAATAGGATGACAAATTAATATTAATAATATTGCCATGTAACGGATCAAATTACAATGGTTTTTATGGAAAACTTTTTATTAGGAAAAAAATATAACTTGTTGGATGGGATTCAGCAAAAACAGCATAAGCAGCAAATGATCCAAATCCACATTGCATATTGAAATTTAAATTTATTTTGAACTTATAGTGTTTCTTGGGATTGAGCAGTGATGTCTGCGGATGATGGAAAGCAAGTTGTCATGAAGGGTGTGACTCATGGAGCTTGTGATTATCTCATCAAGCCAATACGGATTGAGGAGCTAAAGAACATCTGGCAGCACGTGGTTCGCAAAAGGAAGAATGTGTGGAAGGAGCTGGAGCAATCTGTGAGCATTGAAGATGGTGGGGATAGAATGCATAAGCAGTCTGAGGACGCAGACTACTCATCCTCTGCAAATGAAGGTGGGAATTGGAAGAGCTCAAAAAGAAGAAAGGATGACGAGGACGAGCTTGAAGAGAGAGATGACACATCGACCCTGAAGAAGCCCCGTGTGGTATGGTCAGTTGAGCTACACCAGCAGTTCGTAACTGCTGTGAATCAACTTGGAATTGAAAGTAAGAGCCCATTGCTAAGACCCCATAGTGCATATCAGGTTTATGGCAAGTTAATTGGTGGCACAATTCATTCCAGGGAATATATATGGAAGCTTTTCTTGCTTCTCTTTGTTTTATTCTTGAAAACAAAGAACTTAAACAAAAGAACAGTTTAGGGACCACACTTCAAAAGAGTTTCTTTGAAGTCATGTAATGTGCTATGGTTAGTCCTCTAACAGTTAAAAAAAATTGGAACTTTTTGTGCATTAAATGAAGATTCCCTTCCGAAACAATATTGTCTTATTGTGTTGTGAAATTAGAATTCTTAGGATGATTGCATATGTTTGCTGATGTTGTGCCCACAAATATGCAGAGGCTGTTCCCAAGAAAATTCTTGAGTTGATGAATGTTCCTGGCTTGACTAGGGAAAACGTAGCAAGCCACCTACAGGTATGAAATACTTTGTACCATTGAATGTTTAACAAATTATATTTATTCAAAAGCGAACGTTGTACTTTTCCTTGTATTACCAAAATATTAACCGAAGAATTTTGGGGAGCAGAAATACCGACTCTACCTTAGAAGAGTCAGTGGAGTGTCACAACACCAGGGAGGAGTAAACACTTCCTTCATCGGGACACAGGATGCAACTTTCAGCCCAATTTCATCCCTTCCAGGGCTTGATCTCCGAGCGCTGGTCGTTGCAGGCCAACTTCCAGCACAGAGCCTTACTACTCTCCAGGTACCGATGGTCGACCAGAGGAACCTCTTCAGCTTCAACAACTCAAAATTTAAGATTGGAGAAGGGCAGCAGCAGCAACCCAATATTGGGAACAATAATCAGATGAATTTGCTCCATGGTATTCCCACTACTGTGGAGCCAAGGCAGCTTGCAGATCTCCACCAGTCTTTCGAGAACATGAGTAGCATGCAAGTCTCAGGATCCCAGAGCAACTCTATATTGACGCACAGAGGGTCAGCCCACCTTCCCCACAACATGGGCCAGCCTGTTATGTCAAATGGCCTTCCGGGTGGACTGTTGCCTAGAAACATGCCAGCTGAGAATGGCAGAGGGGTAGGAGGGTACACCAATCCAGTCTCTCAGACAACCTCATCAGCTGCTCTGACTTTTCCTATTAATCATGGGTCGGAATTGCAGGGCACCAACAATTTTCCTCCTCTGGGCAGCCCTCCAGGGATTCCTAGCTTGACACAGAAGGGTCCCTTAAAGGAGTGTATAGCTGTAAATTCAGACATCAAAGGGTCGACTGCTGGAGGGATTATCCCAGGCTATTATCTGCTTAATGACCTGCAGACAATTCAGAACCCTGATTGGGAGCTTCAGAATGTGGGTTTGGCTTTCAACTCTCCACGGAATGCCAATTCCTTGACAGGAAGCCATGAGAGTTCGGCTTCTTCTCTATTTGTTCAGCAAGGGATTTCAAGCGGATCCATGAGGAATTCATCCAGTAGAGGAGGAAGCAAAGTCAGTTTTCCTGTGGAAGGAGCCCATCATCAGAACCTAAGCAGCATTGTCAATAGATCGGTGAGAATAAAATCTGAGGCTGCTGCTGATGCGGGCTGTCAAAATATACTTTATCCCGAGCATTTTGGTCAAGAGGATCTCATGAGTGCACTTCTCAAGCAGGTCAGCACTTTTATGAATATAAGTTCATCACTAGATGGTATCATCTTCTTTTCTTTTTGTTTCTGACTTGGTTTGGATTTACCAAGGAAAACTGCCAGAACGTCCCATGCCTAATGCTACACCCACCTCATCTTCCCAATCCTCAGCCACTCCCTGAATCACTTGACAGTGGCACCTATCCATTCTTCTGGTTACAATTACTCGCAAATGGTTTTTTTACAAGTGAGGATTGTGTTAAAGAACATCTCTTTTTTCTCTTCTTTGCAGCAAGGAGGCATTGGTCCTGTGAGTCCTGAGTTTGACTTTGATGGCTATAGCATGGACAATATTCCTGTTTAGCAAGCTACAACCAGCTTCAAGCTGCCATTCATGATGATGATCTCTATGGGGAAACTTCAGAAGCACGATTTTTTATTCATGTCTTGGGGATCCCATGCTTCTATTGTGGGCTGGTCTACTTCATGACCTCCAAATTGACGAACCCTCTCTAGACTCATTGGAAGATTGACGATATTCATGGATCAGTCAGGGAAAGTAGTGCCGCATGATGTGCTAAGGCATGCATGCTCTAGGCTTCTCGTTCTTTCTCTTTTCTCTTGCCATGTTCTTCAACTGCCCTTTTCGATATATGATGCGCTCTTGCAAGGAATAGAAAAACTAAGTTATGTTTGCTCCTCCAGTTTTGTTGGTCTGTTGTTTTGGTTTTCTAGGCTCTTCTGCTCATCTGAGTCCAGGGCTCACTTAACAACGCCATCAGATGCGTTAGATTTTCATCATTCTATGTCCTCTCTTCCCCTTGTTGGTTCATCTTTTGAGGTTGTAGTTTCGTATTTGTGTACATAGTCCATTTCGACAAGTGCTCTTTGGACATTAGCACTGGGTATCAAACACATATGACATCCTTCGTAGAATGTTCTCTTTCTTATTGTAATGTGAGCACTTGACACTTTCGTGCTCCTCTGTCTTATCTTCTGTATATATTTATCTTTTTATGTTTTTTTTCTAAAATTTCATGTAATGTTAGCCTCAGTATAGATCCGCATCAGCGTCTCAATCATGACGTATATAGAGCAAGAAAGAGCCTCAACACAAGTTCACATACTACCCTTTCATCTAATGCAAACATTCAGAAAAATAGAAGTGCACAGAACAGTAAGATCTGTCCGCCCCCTAGATGATCAGGAATCTGACAGCAAACCTTTTCTAGTATGTACTGTTGGTTGCGTCCCCGCTGTGTTGTGTTCCTCTAAGAGACGAGATAATGCCGAAGCGAATCGGTCGGGCAAAGGACACCCTCATGCCACAACCGGTGGCCAGTGTGGGTTGGAGTAGGTGGCTTCACATGCCACGAGGAAAATCATCATTTTACTTTAATTCCTTCATGTTTGTCTCTTTTTTCTCCTCCTAATTTTGGCCTGCATCTCCTGTGAAAATACAGCTAGAATGAATTATAAGATATCATCACCGGAAATTTTCCCGGACAGAAAGATCTACAGCATGGAGTCCTTCCTTAATGGCATCAGATGATGTCATATTTATCTCCCTTTTGTTATTGTTTCCCCCCTGAATTGGGCATATGTGATATGGGAACCTTGAAATTGGATGCCCCTTTGACTATATGACATGACATAATTATCCAACCTCACAATCATGTCGAGAGAGAGAAAAAAAAACTAATCACATCAGTAGAATTGCTAATAAATAGTACCATGATAATGATAATTAATACTAAATTTCCTTTTTATCACATTCTTATCATTTCATGTAATATGATGAAACAGAATTATCGGAAGAAATTCTCCCAAGTGTAGCGTTGAGAGCAAATCAACTTCAGCAGATGCAGCCGAGCTGGGGGAGGGAGGAACAGTAATCATCTCGATGTTGATGTTGTCTGTGCAGTGGCTTTGAAGACAGTTGCTTGACTTGGCATTTGCCAAATTTTCAGTAGTTTTATTTAGTTGTATACTGTGTGAGAGGTACTAATAAAATTATTACAAATAAATTAATAGCTTTTTATAAATAAATAAATAAATAAAATAGTGATAAATTAGCATCTCCACAGCGCATGCAAGATTTTCTTCTTCTTTTTTAACTGATCAAAAAATGATTTTCTTTTTCTGCACTTATTCCTCGGATGTAATTACTAACGACGTCATCATTTGGTCGGCAATTACTGACCAACTAAGAAATTTAATTACATATATTACTCATTCTGAATGGCCAGTATGCAACTGAAAATTTATTTAATATATCCTGTAAAATAATCTTATAATTAATTCAAAAGGATAAATATGATGTACGTATAATTTATAAGAAATTTAATTACATTTGATCGGAGAGTATTACTCATTTTACATGATTGACATCCAACTAAAATTGACCAATTACGTTAAGCAAAACTCATAAATAATTCGTGTAATTATGGTTCGATTTTTCTCTTGGAGACGTAGTTATCGGTGATGCCTATTTGAATAGTTAACTTAAATCCATGGCTCGTGACATACATACACATATATTATATGAGATCATAATCATTTTAAATCAATTACAGTTGACAGATAAATAATTATCACCAAGTGTATACTCACAAAGGTACTTGTTAAAAATTCACTGGATCTAATCAAATCCCAGTTGGTAAACAAAGTTACAAAGAAAGAATCGCTATCAATTGAACAAAAATCGGCTTTCTTGACTGCAGAGCTTCTTCATATTCTATTCTCGACAGATCGGAATCAATCGGTGCAAGGACACGAGCATGAATTGCGCAGACGGTAACATGAACACGAATTCTTTTTCCTCATAAATGTTAGCACAAGGTACATAAGATCCCATCCCATCTCACTACTTCTTACACTTAACCTAAATCCTAAAGGAACAGTTAGTCAAAACCCATAATATTAAAGAAAAAATCTAAGTAAAAACAGCAGACGACAACCATGCATTGACTATCCCATCATTAATCTTCTCAGCTACGACTCCCATACCTAATAGATTACAGATACATAGCAGAAGAAAGCGGTCTTCACCAAACAACCCCTCAAGATCACTCCTTTCTTCTTCATGCATATACGGTGCCGCAGGAGAGGGCCATGAGCAGTGCGGCTGCTCGCTCCACCTCACCGAGCTTCCTCCTCTGCTGCCTCTCACTGGCTCCTGACGACGATGATGGCGAAACCTTCCTCCCCAGACACACCAACCTCCTCTTCCATGGGTCTCGAAACTTGGGCTTGGTGTTATTCCTGCTGTCCGGGTTCAACCCACTTATGCTGCTCTTCTTCTGCTTCTTCATGTCCTCCGATCCTTTGCTCAACCCCACAATCACTCTCCTCTTCTTCCTGCTCCTGATCCCGCAGGCATTGCATAGTGACTGCAATCGAACGCATCCATGAAGACGACATCAGAATTAAATCATCAGCACAGATCAAAACAAGGGCTGAAGAGGTAGCAGATCTAATCGGCCTGCAACGGTAAACAACAGCCCACAATTTGATCGAAATGGAACATATCGTTCCGACCATCTCTCGGATAGGTCATTTTACCGGCTGAAATCAAGTACCTTAGGGCCAGCGGGGCCTCCTCGCCACAGAGGCGTCTTGGATGTCCCACAGTCGGCGCAGGTCTTCTTGTTCTCCATCGAGTACCCATCATCGGACGTTGCCACGTCGGCAGCGGGCTCAGTTCCCTGACGAGCATATCAAATCATCAGAAACAAGTCGATCAGCTAGGGTTAAGATCGGAACCACAGTGACCGATCAGATCACGAGCTTAGATCATTACCAGGTGGTGATCGCTCACCTTATCACTCGGATCCGGCATTTCAGACACAGAAGCCGAAGATCCGTCAGCTGCAGTGACGGCAAACAATCTGAAGAACAGTCTGACACCGCACTGCTCTCCAACGTAACGAGAGAAGCTTGAGTGAGAGACAGGGAGAAGGGAGGAAGCCGAGCTGCGTGGAGACGACGGATCACTGAAACGAGCGGGAAAATGAAACCTCCAGTAGAGAGAGAAAGNGGAGAAGGGAGGAAGCCGAGCTGCGTGGAGACGACGGATCACTGAAACGAGCGGGAAAATGAAACCTCCAGTAGAGAGAGAAAGAGGCAGAGAGAGAAAGTGAGTGTAGAAAAATGGCTGACTGAAGGGGATAGAGAGAGAGAGAGAGAGAGAGAGAGAGAGAGAGGTGAATGAACCAGACCAGGCAACAGGAGCCGCACAACAGCAGAGCTTGAAAGGAATCCTCTCCGCCACTTTATACCGGGGACGGAAAAACCCTAGCTTTCACATTATGAAATGACCCCCGTGCCCCTACTTTCGTAGTCCTTTTGCGGCAATTGCCACCCGCCAAATCCTTCAGAGGAGAGGGAAGGAAAAGTTTGCACATGAAAAGAAGATGGAAAAATTGGCGCCAAGGCTCAGTTTTGGGGAGATTTAATTAATGGTCTTTGAATCTGTTGTTGGGCCGATTTGGTCCCTCCATGACTTATTTCAAGGTCGATTCAGTCCCCTCCACTCTGGTCGTCAATGGCCATGGCTACGTCACGTCATTACTGATGTTGTAGCACTTTGCCAATTTCTACTGATTTTGCCATTGCAATGTCATCGGCACCTGAGTCAGCTCGATACCATTCTCAGTCAAAATTAATGCCACAGGTTCTCTCTTGTTATCTGGAAAAAGGAAGAAGACCACTGTGGCTTTTGCTTGCCGCAGTCTGATCGGTCAACGGTGCTGGCCTCAACGACTGGGAAGTAGAAAGTCTCACCGGTGTCGGACACTTGGAAACCCTCCCTGGAGTCAAAAGGGCCGGTAGAATCCGGTTCCCCTCCCGATTCATGGGAACACCTACAACTGGTGTCAAAACCGGATTAGATGGAACCGGTTCGAACAATTAACTTCATTCGCTTTTAACTTCCTTGTTTGACTAGAGCAACTTTCATTTGACAAAATAATTATATACCCGATAAGCTTATCAGGTCTAGAATACTACGCAAAGTGGAAGCTAAGGACGAAAAATAATCAAATAACTAAGACTCTACCTAAATTATATGCAAGTCTTATAAATTAAGTACATTGAATTTAGATATGTAATATGGGCAGTTTAGATTAGTTTTAGGCCTAGAATTGTTTGGCAAGGTTACACTACTTAACAAACCGGTCCAATTACAAAGTACAATTCAAAAAATTATGAACTTACTTGGTTCACAGTTGGTTTAAACAGTGATCTTTTCCTTTTTAAAATTATTTAAAATAAATAATTTTTAATTATTTTAATTGTTTAAATTGAATCACAAAAAAAAGTAACCACTAATTATAGAATTTTTCATGGTCTAGCCCAATTCCCAAACAATTCTGAATTGATCATGATTCAACTAGTTTATTTCTTAATTCTGATTTAACTAGTCTACTTCTTAGATCCGAGTAGTAATCACTCTTCAATTCTATGAAAGCAATTATATGCTTGTTTAGAGGAATTCCATACCTGTTCCGGACCAAGCCAATCTGTTGAACATCCCTAACCGAATCAACAAAAACTGTAAGAATCAACTATAGACCAGATTAATTTGTAAATCAAGTCTATAAAAGATGTCTAAACAACTTTGCAGTCATTAGATTATCGGTATAACGAGACGAAAAACAAATAACGAATAAGTTTTCACATGGTAGACGTATCCAAAACTTAGGAACAGGCGAGAAAGAGTAACAGCAGGGGCGCAGGAGGAATGAAAGTGAGAGCTCATTCTGAACCACCGCCCACCCCGACACCACCACCCCCCACGACTGCCAAACCCATCTTGCAGGATCCTCAGGATCCGAACGAATAGTAGTAGCTAGGACCACTTGATATTCATTATCGGGAGCCTTTACCGCCCCGTTTAAAGGGAGGCTGCCCCTCTCGATTCCAGAACCCCTGGGATATCATGATAACACGCATCCATGTTGAAAAGGTGAAAGGACACCCAGTTCACCATGTCAACCTACATACACCTACTTGGGATGAAACACAGCATAGGATGAATGTCTCAACACTCACCACCCGTAAAAACTACCGTTCTAGATGGATTGAAAGCATAAACCGACCTCAGGAATCAGAAGTAACGCATCGTACAGACTTTCATTCAGAAGATCCTACTCAAATGGTAAATAGAAACCGAACTCCGATGATTCAAGACATTGCCCATTATGCTGAAGAATCCCTCTCCTCTTCCCCTTCCTCCCTCCTGCTGCTGCTGATACTCTCCTTCATCATCCAATATTAAGTGTTAAGAAGTCTGTCCGCATCTGATCCAACATAACCCTTAGGATGATGCTGCACAACGTGTTCAAGCCTGTCTATTCCTCCAGCATTACATAACATTTCCAAGTACACGTTCTCATCCCCAGCCTTGCCAGATTTCTGGTCAAACTGCCCAACCTTCAGAATGTCTTCCAGCGCTCACAATGTAGAACTCAATATGGCGTCATTGTTGGATGTAAGGAGATTGCTGAATGCCCCGACACAACCTTGATTTCCAATGTACCTGTCATCCATATAAGGAGGCTAGTCCTGTAAGTGTTTATGGACAAGAAATCGGTATATCCATTCACAGGCCGCAGCCAGATCAAGAACTTGTTGTACTAAAGGATGCCAAGATTGAAATGATATCAGCCTTAAGCTGAACCTAATGGATTCCTAGTTCAATTCTGTTCAAGTTCGGTCCCAGTTCCATGGTTATTTCACACAAAAAGATCTTTTGGCCAAAGGATGCACAAAATCACAAACCCAGTGCGGATGGGTTCAATTTCAATATCATGTCAAAAAAGAACCTACTGTTAACAGATTCAGCTTTCACATTCACTATTAGTAGCATTTAGCCATCAGGATTTATAGGAATTGACATAATAAGAATGCCTACACACGTAAATGATTAAGATTTGAAGTCTAGAGCAGGTAAAAAATGAGAACATAGGGCAGTCCAACAAGGGTCTCAGCAACTGTACGTGGGATGGCACGTTCAACAGTGTTTCTAGAACTGTGACAGCAATATGAAGTTAGGGAACTTTATAGAGTAACCACATCTTTTGGTCATCATCACCCTTGTTGATGACCATTGATCGTACTGATGCTGCTGCCTATCCTTTATTTTATCATCAGCTTCTTGAAAAAGACCAGCTAGTGGCTCAATTAGATCAGCTTGTATGTAACCCTGGATCATGCAAAATAGAAAATAGCATGATACATGCCCTTTTCTTATCACTATTTCCCCACAAGTAAACATTTATACATACCTGGGTACAACAAAAATAATGAAGTGTGTTTAAGACATCCAGCCACTTTTTTATAGATGCACTTTCCATTGCCATGGGTCAGAAACCTCCTAAAGTATTAATCCACCATTCCCCAGAATACCAAGCACCTTGTTTAGTCAGAAAAAGGCAAATCAGAGTAAATGGAAGAGGAAATCCATTTCCCACCATACATCACAAGGAACAATGCTAGGACAGGGTATTAAAAAATGCTAGAAGAGCCCTTGCTGCATACCTCACAACGGAAAAGATCAAATTCTAAACTCGTAATTTTTGGAAAAATAGCAAGCACCAAAATGAGCTGTGGAGAAGCTGAATGCCCGAGAATAAATGAATATCTATCTTAAGGATGATTGCATTACCAAGAAGGCAAAAAGAACATCATATTCACCGCAGGATCTCAACAAGCCAATGACAAACTCTTGAATTAACAATAGCTTGAACTTTGTCAGGGAAACCATGAAAGGTACTGTACAGCGTCCAACAGGCATCAGTCAGAATTTCTTCATCATTTGACTGAAAAAGCCAGTCTAGAGCAGGTAAAGCGGACCTTACCTGTCATTACGTGTTCATAGTTGCCCATCTTTCTCAAATTACTTATGATGGCCATCTCCAGATCCGAGATGTCCATCAATACCAAAGCCAACCAGCTTCCGATCCTCCATCGGATATTGACTGATCAGGATATGATTGCCCAAACTTGAGAACACCAGCCCATAGCTCATCAATTTGTCTTCCCCGTGCCATTCATCTCCTAGCTGACATCACGGGAAAGACATAGAGAGAGACTAAGTGATGGTGGTTGCAGGCCCCTCCAACTTGGCAAGGTCTTTGGTGTGCAGTAGCAAGCCACCACCGCCCCTTCTCAGACTATTTGTTTCTGAAATTTCAAAATATAAGAGAAAATGTGGGAACGGCCTTAAAAACAAATACAAATGTGACAGCTTTAGCTGGAAAAAGTTAGCCAAAGTAACGGCCTTATTGGAAATTTGCTTAAAAAACCCTTGCCCAGTAAAGGGCCGACAATAATGGCAATCGATACAAGTACTCCATCAAACCTTCATTAGTGGCGTCACAAAGACATCACGCTGTTTACATAGTTACCTCAATAATGAAAAGAAAGCAACATTGAAAGTTCCGGTCAGGTAACATTCTTGAAACTTTTTAGTTGCTTCTAGCTGTTAGATGCTATGATTAGACCAAACGTCAGAGATGATTGAGCGGAGGTACTCCAACTACAAAATCAGTAGACGCAAAAGAGAAGAATCGTACTAAAGAAATCACAAAAGAAAAAAATGAAAAGAAACACAACCAGCCTTTATGGTATTTGATATGTAAAATTTATTGATTTTCAGCTGCAGATTCTACAAGGAACAGACTACAGCATGATCATCTTAGATAATCTATTTATCCTTCAAATGACCAGTGCAGAAGAACAGACGACTATCAGAATCTCTGAACTATGGCTGCATGTTGGATTTTCAATCACAATCTGTAGATACAAAATACAAAGGATGTAATAAATATGAAAGCCGAAAACTCTGGACCAACATTGAACTCAAAATCAGAGATTTTCTCCACGAAGCATCAACACGGGTAGCACCTGATCATTAGCTGTAGAGAAGTCACGACAACAGATGTAAGGGAACTCCTTGACCGTGGGAACGCCCTGGAGGCGCTTATTCGGCTCAGTGCGTGTCATTCTCCAAACCTCATTCATCCGCTCCTTCCTCGACCGTCGTGCCTCACTGGCGTCCCCCGGCGCTACTCTTAGCCGCTTCCGACCACCGGTGTCTTCCTCCAAACATACTGGTTCATCGTTCGAGCGTTCCATCCGTACAACCCAGAGATTTTCAGGAGATCGGGAGTCCGACTGAATGAAGATTCTTTTATAAGCATAGAAAATCCCCACCGCACCTACCGAAACGATGGGCTGATTGAAGTGACAAGAGGGCGCCACTACTAAACGGAAGGGCCGACGAATCTGAGTATATGTTATACTATATCTAGAAAATATCACGTGTATAAGAAAATTAATTATATGTTTATTTTATTTTACAGGTAAATTTTATACAATAAATAAGTTATGTAAATGGACGAATTTATAATATTACCAAAAATAGTCGAACATATCTTTGGCGTCAATTTAAATTGTCAAATGAAAAAATAATTATATTAAGGAAAATTATTTTATTGGGGGATTCAAATAAATTTCATAATTTTTATCTAATAATTAATTAATTAAATTAATTAAATATACTTCATATTTAAATGGATTAAATTCTCCCCTCCTATTATATATATATATATATAT
>CXYZ01007961.1:1056420-1094685 GCA_900006705.1 Sonneratia caseolaris
ACCCATGAACCCATGCCTACACCGGTTCCCGGCCCGGTCCGATTTTAAAAACTATGGCATAAACTATTTCATGAAATAAATAAATAAATAAACATATTCAATCAATAAATTTCTATCTATTTACAGGAAAAATTAGAAAACAACGGTACACGCTTCCTCCACTTTCTTGCATTCCAAGCAACCATTTCCTCCCCCCACCCCTACACTGTGCGGGGTAGCTTGTGGCCTAACATCGCCGAAGAGCACACGACGGTTTGGTCCGAGATCCATTCGTTCCGGATCCCAGGGCTCTCCCTTGGAACCGCAACTAGTCGACCAGGTGGCGGCGGCGGCGGCGGCGGTGATCGGGGAGGGGATGCATAGAGTACGGATGTCTCGAGCATTTCCCTGCGAAACACTTCTTGCTCTTCGAACATTTTCAATACGCGGAGACCGATCATGTATAATCCGGTAACCATAATGACGGCTATCAGTGCGAATATTCCGGCAGCAGAGAAGAGACCCCCTCGGATGACCATGCATTTGGGTCTCGGTCTCGACCAATTCCTTAGGTGTCCCGATTCCACGCTCAATCCGATCAGCAGTAAGATCTCGGCAACAGCAAAACAAATCCTAACAGAGAAAATTGGAGAGTTTGCAAGTCATGATGAAATAAATAGGAACGAAATAATATATATATATATATATATATATATATATATATATATAGAATTCTCATCAAACTTGCTATAAGAAATATAAGGAGTGGGAAAGCAAATTTAATTCGAATTTGTGGAGTTCTTTGAGAGAAAAAAAAAAAGAGAACATTTTTGTTGCGTCCTTGCATGAATTACCAAGTGGCGAGGAAGAAGAAGCCCGCCTGCCAAGTACGGTTCCTAACGGACCGCATCTCCGGCTCCCAGTACGCCACCATCGCCACAGGCGGCAGCCTGCTGACCACGATGAGCATGTACGTGTGCTCCACCACCACGGCGGCTGCCAGCACGAGAAATGCGCCGGCAGCGCACATCAGCGGTGTCTTACCGCTCCCAGTGTACTCACATTCGTAGCTCTCGATCCCTCCCGAGCCCGTGCCGCTTGCCGAGACCCACGTCACCTGTAGGCAGGTACACAGTGGGCGACAATAAACATGATATCAAACAGAACATCCTCGACTGACCAGAGTGATTATAATGTAAAATGATATCGCCGCAATTCCGAATTCGGGTGATTCCTCGTATTTTAATAAACCCTTTAACAATAGATTCGACCAAAAGGACAATAAGAATGGAGGCCATGTATCTTATATATGCATGTTTAAACAAGGCGGGTGGACGTAAATATCACTGTCTTGGTTACCCGGTTGATACCTGAGAATGAGTGGCTTCGGCGGCGAGACACAAGACGAACGAGAACAGACCGCACAAGATCGTCCACACAACAAGAGCCGTGGAAGTCCTGCTTCCGAGGTCAGTCAGCCCCCGACTCGGCTCGAGATCAGCATGAGTGATAGCCGTTCCTCCGGGCATTATTGCTGGGAAGCCCTACGGCCAATTAATAATAGCCACAGTTACTTCATGCAGGAAGACTGAAGAAGAGGGAGACAATAAGAGAGTGAAGGCGAAAGCAAATGCAGGGGCATTCGAGTTCCTCCCTATTTCTCAAAGTGATAGGTCGTGGGAGAAGGGGATTCGAGGGAATAGGAGAATTGCTTGTTGCAAAGGTTGCTTAAAGGCCAAAGATTCCAGTGGATTGTTCTGGCTCAAGTTGAAGGGCCCCTTTTTTTTTTTTATATCACAAAGAAGATACTTGTAGATGAGAAAGATGGATTGGTACAGTGGTATCACTATTGACTTAATAATTAAGATATTATACGTTCGATTCTTATTATGAAACTATCCATATATCTTAATTTTCACCTCATCCATCCCTTTCTACACNCTTATTATGAAACTATCCATATATCTTAATTTCCACCTCCTCCATCCCTTTCTACGCTTATTTACCTCCTATATAATAGTTAACTAATTCAATGGTTCGACCACCCAAGTTTTATAAGATTATGGATAAGCTGCCTTAACCCTCCCTTTCAAGGTGTGATTTGCGGGTCTTTTACTTTTTCATTTGCTTTCTTGACTTCCCATTGATCTCAAGAACTTCTCCAAAGGAACCGACCTCCCAAGTATACATGCAAAGGTGAAGAATTAAGTGGCCATCCGAACACCATGAGATATCTTCTCCTTTTTCATGATAAATTACAATCTACGAGATGGGCTTGAGATCTGCTGCTCTCGGGCCTGTTCTAAATGAGACGTCTTGCACTTTTTACNCTTATTTACCTCCTATATAATAGTTAACTAATTCAATGGTTCGACCACCCAAGTTTTATAAGATTATGGATAAGCTGCCTTAACCCTCCCTTTCAAGGTGTGATTTGCGGGTCTTTTACTTTTTCATTTGCTTTCTTGACTTCCCATTGATCTCAAGAACTTCTCCAAAGGAACCGACCTCCCAAGTATACATGCAAAGGTGAAGAATTAAGTGGCCATCCGAACACCATGAGATATCTTCTCCTTTTTCATGATAAATTACAATCTACGAGATGGGCTTGAGATCTGCTGCTCTCGGGCCTGTTCTAAATGAGACGTCTTGCACTTTTTACCAAATGGCTGGCTGCTACTCTTCTTCTTGCCTCCTCGTCGGATCTGCTTAATTCACATTCAATAATACTCATCAGGCTGCCATAGAAATGAAGAATCCGAGTGTTCCTACTCGAATCAAAACCGGGCAGCATTCCACGATGCAGAGCTATATATATACGTGTTCAAGGATCTTTACCTCGAAAATTGAGCACCTCATAACGTCTCTTGGCTCCAATTATCTCAACTAATCAAGGCTCGACACAAGACATGGAAAGATAGAATTCCATTGACCATGTAAATGTACTGTAGTTGAATCACGAGTACTTTTTTTTTTTTTTAATATCGAGTCTCTCAATTTTGAGTATCTACCGCCACATATCCATACTCAGAACAATTTTTTTTTTCTTTTGTTGCCAATTGTAGGGATTGATCCATATCAATCCATGGCATCTTAACATTTCAAGATTTGAATTCGATCCACAAATGTGTAATGTGGCAACCAAAAACAGGCCAGGCCCAATATTCACAACATGCAGAGTTTTGTACAAAATCGGGCAAAATATTTGTACATTCCCAGTTATGCATCCTTCGGCTCCTTGTCATGTCAATGGTTTCTTGGGAATCGATCTGAGAAATAGACCAGCTCTTCAAAATGGCAATTCTGGATGTCAAAGAGTAAAATGATTTAGTATTTGACTGCACGAAGCCGTATATTCTCTTATACTTTAATTAAATATATATTTGAAAACAAAAATAAAGAATTTAGATGAATTGAAATTTTTTTACCAATCTCATCAAAGAAGTAATTACCGAAAATCATAATAAATAAAATAATAAAATTATTATAATAAATTCTTTTTATTTATAAAATTAGAAAATAACACTGTATTTATAAACAAGCGCTCTTAGGTATGAGCAATGCTCACGTGCGACACGTGTGACTCGCATGTGCTGACGGTCGCCTACTACTTCCGTGCAACCTAAGTGACTTTATCCAACACTCTCCAGCATATCAATCATCCCCCGTTTGTAATTTGAATCCTCTCTCTCTCTCTCTCTGCGTCTCCAAAGAGAGACGTTAGACCCATGATTTGAAAATAAATTTAAAAAATGAGAATGCAATAATAAATGCAACGATCACTCGACAAAAATTCAAAAAAAGAAAAGGGAGCTTCGTTCAGCTTCAGCTTCTTTCTATTTAACTTTTTGAAGATACACAAATCCAAAATCAGTCACTCTCTATTCATCCCTTGTCCCTCCCATTAATGCTCTTCATCTATCCCCCACTATTCATCCCTCTCTCCGTGAATCTTCTTCATTTGCCAAGCAACATCCTTTCAGCAGATATCTTTATTGCTCCCTCTGTTTGTGTGTGTGTGTGTGTGTCTGTTGGAAGGCCCCAATNCTCAGCAGATATCTTTATTGCTCCCTCTGTGTGTGTGTGTGTCTGTTGGAAGGCCCCAATTCTGAGCCGCATTGATGAGAGATGTGATTGATCGAGAAACGAGCTGATCTGCAGTTCCTAGGTGTCTCCTGAGTGTAAGTAGCGCTCCTTCGTTGTTCTGAAGTCTGAACTGCTTCAATTTCTCTCTCTCTCTCTCTCTCTCTCTTTTCATTTTAGTCGCTCAGCTCAGTTGGACTTGCTGATTACTTGAACCGCTTCACATTTGGATCGCCCTTGTGTGGACTGGGAATGTAGGGCTTCTGTCTGATTGTTTTTAGTATAAAGTTTTGATTTTGATTAGCTTTCTGGATTAACTGGGTGAACCTGTTTCCGGCTTCTATTGTGTTTGACTTATTATCCTAGAGAATTGAAGCTTAGTTCGGTTTTCTAATCTTGGGACGATAGGTGCATGATATTGCTAGACTAGTGTTGCTGTAAAGCTTGAATTAGTGAGCCCTTCAGATCGATTATCTGCTTCGTTTGGTTTTGGGCGAACTGACTTTGGGGCACTTTGGGGTTCAAACTGATGGCATTCACTGATGGAAATGACTTATCTTTTTTAAGTCAATCACATTGCTGTCTTTTAGTTTGCTTGGAAAGATCCACTAACACCTGATGGGGAGAGATAACTAGTTAATATTAGCTTAGGGAAAAATATTTGTTGTTTATGTCTTCACATGGACTCCATTTGCTTTGCATGCAGGGAGTGAATTTTCTGTTCTAGCTGCTTCATTGTAGATGAGGGGAAGGTCTTGATCTCTGCACAAGACAATGGGGCATGACAAAGAAGGCTCAAAAGGTGGAGGTTATGTGGGTGGTTTCTTTCATCTGTTTGACTGGAAAGCCAAATCTCGAAAGAAATTATTCTCAAGTAAATCAGATGTACCAGGTACAGGATTATGGGATTGGTGGTTAGTGTCATATACAAACATTCTAGATCTCTCATGCTTCTTACATGCCAATGTGTTATTATCATTTCATCTCCGACTCTATCTTCAGCAGAACATTCCAAACAAGGAAAGAAGAGCGATGGGAACCTGCCCACAACACGTGTTTACCTGGTATAGATGCTGCTTTCAAAGATTAAAATAACGTTTCTCTTTCTTGAATATTGGTCCCTCGACATCTTCCTTATGGGAATTATACTCATTCCTAGTCTCTTCTCCATGCCTACAGATGGATGAGGATGAGAGTGGGAGATGGTCAAGTGGTAGAGGAAATGGTGACTACAGCTGCGCTTCTTCGGTCACAGATGAAGAAGGATGTGGAAGTAGGGGACCCAATGTAGTAGCACGGCTCATGGGATTAGATTCCATGCCCACAACTTATTCTTCAGAGCCCTACTCCACTCCTTTCTTTGATACACAGTCTCTTCGAGACGCAGAGTACAACAGGAGGAGAAATGTTGAATATTCACAAAACTATCATCAGATGTTGTATTCTGGTGATCTGATCATGAAAACAGAGGATGCATTCAGGAATCATGTGGAACCAAAGTCCCACAAGATAGTAAATCGGCCGATCGAGAAGTTCCAGACAGAGATGCTACCTCCTAAGTCAGCAAAAACAATTCCCATCACACAACATAAGCTTTTGTCTCCAATTAAATGTCCTGGTTTTGTTCCAAGTATGAATGCTGCTCATATAATGGAAGCTGCTGCAAAAATTATCGAGTCCGCACCTCAAGCTACTGCTGCAAGGGGTAAAGTGGCTCTTCAGTTGCCATCATCTTCCACTGTACAATTGAGGGTTCGGGACTTCAAAGAAAGACAGGAGTCAGTGCAGAAGGCACAGCTGGGTGGGCCCTCATCAGTGCCTCTTCGAGTTAAAGATCTGAAAGAGAAAGTCGAAGGCACTCTGAAGATAGCATCAAGGCTTCCTGAAGCTTCTCAAAAGCAAGCTGATTCAGATTTTGCAGCTATGAGGTATCTTAAAGGACAAGCTCTCAATAGAAGCTTTAATGGTGGAGCAGGTGCATCGTCTTTTTCCAGAGCTTCTGCTGAGAAACAAGAAGGTTTCTCTGCTTCTAAGAACAATGGGAAGTCAATATCTCTGGCAATTCAAGCAAAAGTAAACGTCCAGAAGAGAGAAGGATTGGCTTCAGGTGAAAGAAGTCAGCTGATGGCCGACCAGCAGGAACAGAATGAGAATAAGCTGAGTCAGTCTTTCCGAACCCAGCCGCGGGTTCAGAAGAATATGCATAAGAAATCAGCAAATCCCACTGTTTCTGGTGCATTGAGGCAGAACAATCAGAAGCAGAACTGTCAAATTGATAAGGAGAAGTTAACTGCAAAGTCTTCAGTTTCAAGTAGCAGAAAAGTTATCCAGAAGCCTGTCAGTAAGCTGGCTGCGAGCACAAAAACCGGGTCTAGAAAGTTGGAGGTACTTGACGGCGACAAGGAAACTTCCCAGTCTAACATGAAGAACTTCCCCAGAAAGAAACGGTCAATTGAGGGGGTCCTCCATTTTGAGAAGAATAAGGCTGCAGCAGATGATTCATCAGTAGACAAAAGCAGAAAGCAGGCTCAGTCAAGTTCAGTTGTTCAGAAGCAGTTCTGTTGGGCTGAAGATAGCAGAAAGAAAGGGACAGATGTTGTTTCTTTCACGTTCACAGCCCCATTGACCCGATCTATGATTGGTTCTGAATCCCCTAATCTCAATCAATCCTCAGAAAACCAGTGCAAAAGAGTGATCTCCGAGTCAGATAACCTTAAGCTATCATCATTAGGTTATAATGTTCTAGGGGGCGATGCCCTGAGTAAGCTTCTAGAACAGAAGTTAAGGGAACTAACTTATGAGGTTGAGTCTTCCTCCTCCTGCAATGCTTCTGCTAGCTTAGATTCAATTTCAAGCTCTGCGTCGGTTTTTCAAGATTCTGGACCCACTCCTGATACAATGGCATCAAAACTGAGAACGCAAGCTGATCAAGAGCAGAACATTCAACTTGACAATTTACTGGGGTATGAGAACCATGTCAGTAATCCTCCTCTGACGAAATTCAAACATGAGTTTCAGGTACTGTGTTTTTCTTTGTCACTTGCAAGGACCACAAACATCTTTTGAGTTCTCTCTAGTTTGTTAATGTGGATCACAAGTACAGGTTTCAGTTCCAACTTGTTAACTTATTTAGGATCTGCTGTTTCTCTTATGACATTTTTAAGTTTCTGCTCAACATCAAATAAGCTTAGCCTTCAAATGTTGGTTGCACTTAGTAAAAAAGTTTCATTATGTACAAGAAGCATATTTTCTCTTGTTTCAAATTCTCTCATCATCATCATCACCACTACCATCAAATGAGCATTATTCACAAAAGAAGCTTTTGAATATTTTAGGGACCTGATGACATGGAGGCGGAGCCTGTTGCAGAAACGAAACAGCCGGTTGATTATCGGTACCCAAGTCCCATCTCTGTTCTTGAACCTTCATTTGTGACTGAAAGTTGCTTCTCTTCAGACAGCATGGATGTTGACTGGATCGAAGGTAGAAGAAAACTCTTGTTTTTAATCCCTACCCCCTCAAAATATCTTTTATTATTTCCTAAATTTTATTTTCTGTTATCCCTTGAAAAAATTTGACATCTGATTTCAGGGAACAAGCAGTCTACATCACAAGCAGCAGAAATTCTGGAACCAAGCCCTTTAAGACGATCTTATCCCTTAGAAGCTGACATGGACGTATCTGATTCAGCTTCCTCGGTATCAATTGGTGGTACCATAACCGGAAAGAATACAGCTGCAGGTACTTTGTCAGAGTTCCCGAAGTCAACTGAGTGGGAGCTGGAATACATAAAGGAGATACTATGCAACATTGAGCTAATGTTTAATGACCTTTCTCTGGGTCGGGCCCAAAGTATCATTCATCCTCACCTCTTTGAGCAGTTGGAGGCTAGAGTAGGATTGACCGGCACTGATGATGGTGACTCTCGACTTAGAAGGAAAACACTTTTTGACTGTGTTAGTGAATGCTTGGAATTGAGATTCTGGCGCTTTGTTGGTGGTGGGTTCCAAGCGTGGGAAATGGGTCTTGCTATGTTGAGGAGTAAAGAGAAGTTGGCTGAAGATGTGTACAGGGAGATCTCGGGTTGGAGAGGACTGGCAAATTCTATGGTGGACGACCTTGTGGACAGGGACATGAGCACCCAAAATGGGAAATGGCTTGACTTTGAACCTGACAAGTTTGAACTTGGGGTCGAGATAGGAGGCGACATTCTTGATTCTTTGATCAATGAGGCAA
The DNA here is from genome assembly GCA_900006705.1 of Sonneratia caseolaris. NCBI lineage: Eukaryota > Viridiplantae > Streptophyta > Magnoliopsida > Myrtales > Lythraceae > Sonneratia > Sonneratia caseolaris. Next base: position 1,064,719 of record CXYZ01007961.1, read on the forward strand.
TTTCGGGTATTTTGCAATTGTAGTGTAGGGGTACACCTCGGTCCTGCAATTGTCATACAGAAAAGGAGGTGCATCACTAGACAACAGTTCTTACAGAATGTTCAGCAGGAACGAGCATGCTTCAGCACAGTAGTGGTATCACAAATAATCCATATGACATGCTTATTGTTATCCCGAAAAATGAAATACTTGAACATCTCGTATGGTTCTTAGGCTTGAGCAGCTGCAGCTTTTACTGATGGAATCATTAATGTGTATTTGTCGTCAGGTTTTTGCCGGCGTTCATCATCCTGGAAGAAGTAGAAGATAATCCTGGATGAACTTTTCAACCATCTACCGTCTTCTGTGAGAGTGTTTTATGATTCTCCTACTCTACCCTACCTTGGTAGCTGCTGTTACGTTACGTTTTACGGGGAAAAAAACGAACATTTTCCTTCACTAGATTCTTGTTCATATGATATTTTCAATCATTTGTCAATAGAATGGTCGGTTTTCTTGCCAGGAAACTCCGTCTCCTTTCTATGCTATCATCGTCTCGTGCACTCTGTTTGCAGCTTATGTCTTATTGAGAAACGTCTTTTTTCCACGCGAGAATCCAGGGAAGGCGACTGTCCCTGTTGTCGGGAAACATGCAAATATACATCAATTCGAAATCCCAGAGTTTTGGGAATGAAACTTTTTTTCAATTTCATCGTCCACTTCGTATTGATTCCCGACATCGAATTCAGATTTTTCATACAGTTTAATGATTATGTCCTCTGACAATCATGTAGCTGGTCAGCCTACGTGGGCAATATTCTGTCTGAACATACGTTTGACAAAATTCTCTGCGGGCTGAAGCGAAGTTCTTGATGAGGCCATGCCGACACTGATCCGCGTTACTGTGACGATTCCAATTCCCAACTGCGATTTGTCAAATTGACGTTGACCCTTTTTTATCTATGGATTGAGTGAAAATTTTGCCATCCAATCATAAAATTTACTTGATAACTATGTAAAAAAGAATTATACCAACCGTTAAATTCTCTTCTTTATCGTACATCATTCATTATCAATTCTTTGATTAGAGGAGATCATGCAAGATTAATTCGGAGGGAGACGGGAAGAGAACAAAACACCGACCAAGCTTCAGAAGTCCGTGCCTGTCTTGTCGACAGGAAAATATCTTCCAGAAAGGCTAAATCTAAGCTTCTGCCTCCAGCTCGTGAAAAAGGCGGAGACAAGTTCTTCAAACCCAACGGCGGCTGCGAAAGAACAGCGCATCCATCCGACCGGCCGGCCGGCCGGCATGATCTGAGGGGTCAACTAAGACATTTTCCCTTTCCTTTTCTTTCTTTTTTTAAATATGAAATGAGACTTTGAATTTGTAGACTATAAAATTTATAAATAAAAAAAACTATGACTCTGAATAAAATGTATTACACCACAAAGGAATCTTACAGCTTTTCTTGTTGGCTGAGTCTTGCCGCTTACTCGCCATATTACAATGCATATAATTCTTGTGAATATTAAAATAAATTATATCGATCAATTATCAAATCATTCTCCAAGTTACATATCGACTGGGCCTGCTTCATCTTTTGTTGAAAATCTTCAAAACCCTTCGATCGACCTAATTCTATAATCTTTTTTTAAAGCAAGCTATGATCAGTACAATGTTTTTTTCTCAAATTGGATTGATTAAATTTACCACATTTTTTAATTTATGAGATATTACGTGTGAAGAACAAAAATAATAAAAAAAACCTGTTTATCTCTGGGGATCTCTAACTATCGGGTGAGAGAGTGTGATGCACTGATTACGTGAGAGGTTCGACTAATTAAAAATTAAGAGAGCAAACATAATAATAATTATTATTATTTTTTATCGTTATACGCACGAATGCAGGCGTGGGCAGGCATGCCATGCGAGGGAGTTCTCCAAACGCATCCTATGGCCACTGGTGGCCGTTTTAAATTTTCGAAATGAAAAAGGGGGAAAATATTTATTAATTAATAGAAATGTTTAGAAAGATGACAATATTTTATATTTTTAAGATTTTTTTTATGATAATAAGAGCGGATTATTTTATGTAATCGCAATTAATTGGACTATTTGAGTCGGTCTCAAGCTAGTTCAAAATGAGTACGAAATCGTTTGATGCGATTACAATTTGATTCATTAAGTATAATAGATCAGTCTGATTAAGAACCACAGTTCCTAAGCAAGTCGGCTATAGTTTTGGTCAATTTAAACCGTGGACTATGTCCATTTTTTCCTTTTCAAAATTTTCTTTTTAAATTATATAAAATGATTTTTTTAATTTTTTGGTAAAAAATTTAAATTAAACCGATAGAATTTGATCGTTCATACAAGATTTTTTACCGTTTAAACTAGTTTTAGAATAATTTTGAGCCGATTTAACAAATTTATTTCTTAGAGTAATCACTCAACCGTTCCATAATCTTATAAAAGTAGTTAAGTACCAACATGAACACAGTCCGGCCTGTTTCAGGCCAAGCAGGCCCGCTTAACATCTCCNGAATCTATTTCTTGGACTAATCACTCAACTGTTCCTTAATCTTATAAAAGTAGTTAAGTACCAACTTGAACACAGTCCGGCCAGTTTCAGGCCAAGCAGGCCCGCTTAACATCTCCTCCTTTAGCTGGTCGCAATTGAGAGATTGGTTAAGTCTACAGTAGCCGTAATTTAAGAGAGAGAGAGAGGGAGAGAGAGAATTCAATGTCAGCCGCAAATCTCCAAAGAGGACAACGACAAGCAACTTGGACTAAAACGGTATCCTCGTCCTCGTTCACACGTGGATTTTAGCTGGAGCTCCGATTTCTGCCGTGGGGACTCACACACGTGTTACACCACGTCCATCGATTGCTGGGTACTGGGTTCCCATCCGAAGCTTGATTCGCTTGATGGATTGATTTGGACACCGTTCTCCCTTCTCAAGATCTATTCCTCTGAATCGGCCTCCAATCTTTCGATTTTCGTCGACAACGATCACACGGTAAGGAGGAGATCATACGGGCGACCATCACACGGTGAGGAGGAGACACGGGCATGAGGAACTTCGTTGCGGCTCTGTATATTATCTATCCTATTATCAGTTTATATCAACCTCACATTGATCGACCCAAACCTGTCCGACCGTCACCCGACCCATACTTGTCTTTTTTGTGCGCCTATTCGTGCCTATGACAAACCCGATTAACTAAGATCACTATCTTAATTAAACACATTTTCTTTAGATAATATGGTATAATATTGGACAATTAAGAAAAGAGTTATAGATTGATGAAGAAAATTAGGTGTCATTACTTATTAATTTAAATTTTTACATAAAAATAACTTTAATTTCTCATGAGATTACGTTAAATTTAATAATTTATTTAAAATATAAACAGCGCGCCAATCAAAATAATTATATTTTTTTACAGTAATTTTCAAAAAGAAAAAGGGGGGAAAATAAGAGAAAAAAAAAATCTGTCCTCAAAACGGCACAGCTGTATATCAATGTCCCGGTTGTTGAGAAAGCAACTTGCGGTCCAACGTTTTCCATGCATCGGGATGCTTCACAATATTAAAGCGCTGCCCGGGACGTGCTAGCTGTAAGTTGTAACGCGTACTTTCTCTTCTTCCCCCCCACGCAATTGACCGGTAGTTTATAAATTCAGCAAGTCGGGCGTGGCCGTGTGATCCCATGCGATCCGACTCAGACACTAGACAATATCGGTTCGAAATTTACGACGATCGCACGTTCCCCGTAATTTTATAGCGGTCCAAGCCTTAACTGACGGCTTCACCGAGAGTGGTCTTGCTCGTGATCCGGGATGAAATCGGGACCTCGGTTGACTTGTTGCAGCTACATTAGCTCTTTGTTGGATATCTGTCACTGTCTCTGTCTAACAATTTTCGAGTATTTTGTCGCGTGTAAATTTGAAATGTTGAAGGAAAAAAAATTCGTCCGGGCTAAAAAGGTAAACTAAAAGTAGGTGAGGCCTTAAACGGAAATTACTAGAAATTGTGGGGGGGAATTAGTAAAGTAGAATGGAGAAACTAATCTACTACAGACAAGGACCGACACCAAGATTTACCTGTTCATGTCCGGGCATTTATCGTCCGGCTCCTACGCACAGTGAATGGTCCCCACCCCCATCCATACGCTTAATCTATGCTTCCTCGATTTTTCTTTGTGGGGAAATTGGTAATCATCAGTCTTTCTTAACTGGGCCGTTCAGACTCGAGTCAAATCACTGGTCTCTCTCTCTGTGTTCGAAAGCAAGAAGCAGCCGGCAACTACCTGAGAATTTTTCTGTTCTGCCTTCAAGTTTCACTTGTCGGTTGATTTGCCTGCCAGTAGAGTGCTTGATAGGCTGAGGCCTCATCGGTTCTGTTCACTGAGCGGTCGCGGGAAGGAGAATTCTGGCGATTTTCTGTCTTGGTGAGCGATGGAGGGGACTGTCCAGGAACCGCTTTTCGGTTCCGAGATTCATGGGTTCCGCACGTTGCGAGGTGGGTTTCTTGGATTTCTGCTACTTGTGTGGATTCTTCCATGTATCTATCCATGCATCTCTTCGAGGCAATAATTTGGTCTTTTTAGGGGACTTTACACTTCAGGGTCTTACAGAACTGTTTGGGCTTATGACTATTTTTAATTTGCTATCTGGTTGAGTTGAAGTGTTCAAGCTTTATGTGTAATCTTTTAGCTGAATCAAGTTCCCCGATGCATACGTTTGTTATTAAGATGCATCTTTCGGAAAGCGAATTTTAGAAAGCAAGGGTGGGATATATGAAGATGCATCAAGAACTTGAGGTCATATTTTGCTGTTTCGAACATTGCTCTTGGCTGTTTCATGCCATCCACTGGGCCTTTCTCTGCCCTTGGCTGTTTCATGCCATCCACTGGGCTTTCCTCTGCCCTCTCATATTGCCCAATGTGTTATTTATTACTTTTCTGTTATTTGTTCTCATGTCTTCGCCTTTTCGGTATGCAGATTTGGATATGTGCGATATTGAGAAAGAAGCCCCCACCAGGTGGCTTCGTCCAAATGAGATTCATGCGATACTCTGTAATTACAAGCACTTCAGCATAAGTGTGAAGCCGGTTAACTTGCCAAAAAGTACATCTATTCCCGATCTTTCTTTTTTTATAATTGATATGTTGCATTAATCAACCAATCAAGAGAGTACACAATCTATTCCCGATCTTGCTATGCAATTTTTCCTAATATTCAGTGATGTTGCATTTCTCGCTTTTGTCCGTCATCTGCATATAAAACACACATCATTCTGATGTCCAGGGTTATGATCTGCCTAGGACTGTCAGTTCTAGACAACTGTCTCTTACTAGCATAGCAGCTTTTGCTATACTATGCCCATTCCCCATTTTGTTGGTCTTTATTTGTCTGTTGTCCGTGTATCTGCTGACAGTTCATGTAGACTACTACAATTTATTTTGTGGGGAGATAAGTACACGAAATTTGAAATCTCTTTGGTATTATGTATTGGAAACTAGTTTGTTTAATTTTTTAATGGAAGAAAAGAATGATACAGTTGATTCATCTCTTATTTGTATTTACTAAGATTTGCACATCTCGTATCTTTCACTATTAGAGAACATGATCCTCATATACTTATATATTTGTGCCATTTAATTCTGTTTCATTTGAAATGACAGGTGGAACAATCATATTGTTTGACCGGAAGATGCTCAGGAATTTCCGGAAGGATGGCTATAACTGGAAGAAGAAAAAGGATGGAAAGACAGTTAAAGAAGCCCATGAGCATTTGAAGGTTAACTTTTCAGGGGCCATGTCTAATACTTTTGCACACGAATGCACTGAAAAATTACAACGAGAGAATCTTGTGATGATTTTTTCTCATCAGTTCTCATCATACTGTTTGGATAGTAAAAGAAAACAAAAACTGACCAACATTTTCCAACAAATAATTTGACACATATCTATTACCTATTGCACACAGGTTGGTAATGAAGAAAGAATACATGTATATTATGCACATGGCCAAGATAATCCAACCTTTGTTCGTCGTTGCTACTGGCTTCTTGATAAGTATGTATATTCTTGACATGCTCAAAAAAGAATGTTCATTTTTAACATTTATGAACTGGGTTATTCTTAACCTTTACTTGTAAAAAATTATCATAGTTGTGCTTTCTTATATTGAAATGACAAGTGTACCTTTGCTTTTCCAGGGCATATGAGCACATAGTCCTTGTCCACTACCGTGACACACAAGAGGTTGGCTCGTCCTGGCTCTTAATGTTGTCTTTTTGATAAGTAACTTAAATCGTTTGGCTTGAAAGTGATGATTATAAGTGCTTTGGTTTATACAACATTTCTCTTTCTTGGGTTCCAGACAATAACTTCTTTAGAAAATAATAAGAATTTCGTTTTGGATGAGAACTACATAAATGTTGATAATGAGGGGTAAAAGCTAATATGTTAAAGGACTAGAATTGATACTTGTCAAACCATTTGTATGAAGAGCATCCAGATATGATTACTCATAAGTTTTGGTAGTTCAGGATTTTAAGTTGCTGCACTTTGATATGTTGCAGCAATCACAAAATTCACCAGGAACTCCTGTAAATTCAAACTCTAGCTCAATCTCCGACACACTTGTATCTTGGCCTTTACCGGATGAACTTGACTCTGGAGCTGGCCAGGTTCCTCATCCTGTGGAAAACTATCTGACAGGTGAAGTTCCTGAAATTTTGAATAATTTTCAAACGCCAGAAAGAGTAATCTCTTGTAAACTTATATCTTTTATTTCATAGTATATGTCATACATTTCATGATAGATTTGGCGCTCTATTATTTCTTTTGGAAATAATAATCTTGTCTCATTTTTTTGAATACAGTGACTGATGATACTTTGACATATAAAAGTCATGAGATGAGGCTTCATGAGATTAATACTCTTGAATGGGATGAACTTGTAACTGACAATTCCACTAATTTCAGTGCACCTACAGAAGGTAATAACTGTAACTTGGATGCCTGTATCTGCGAAAATTGATTGATTCAGCTAGAAAACCCTAAACTTTTCATCCTTCACACTCTTTGCAGGCAGTATTTCCTATTCTGATAAAAACTATATTGCAGAACATGGCTCCATTAGTGATGTGAGTGGTTCTTACACTTGACTGCTCTGCTGTTGAAGATATCTTTCCTTTTTCTGTTTGTATCTAATCTAGTTTTATTTTGAGAGAAAAATTTTAATTATTACTTGAAGCTTATCGTTTTTGTTCCCATTAGGTCGTCTGCCCTCGTTGGTGTGTAATCTATGGTAATCTCAAGGGGAATCTCTGCTTGGCTTTAGAAAATTTTTCCCAGTTATTCTTTCTCAAGAAAATGGAGAAAAGGCAAAAAATGGTTCATGTTGTACCGTATGTGAAATATGGAACTTGTTTTTATATTCTGGGGGAAATTTTAGAGAATTTTATGTAATTTTATTTTCTGCTTGCAGAATATAACTAGAAATCATAATAAAATGGCGTTGAAAGTTTTTCTGATGTTATAGTTGCTCTTCATTTTAATCATCACAATAATGTTGTTTCTGTAGGGAAGCTTATTGGTTGGATCTCCTCCACTTGGTGATTTGAATAATTCTATGGCTAATGTGGGTTTTCAAGTGGAGTCAAGAAGGGGTTCTGAGCTAGGTGTCTGTAATACTGCGGAAATCTCGGCAAATGATGGATTGCAGAGTCAGGATAGTTTTGGGAGGTGGATAAACTGCGTTATGACCGACTCAGCTGGCTCAGTTGATGATTCGTTGCTTGATTCCTCTCTCTCTTTTAATCGGTATTCGTCTGGGCCCTCATCCATTGGTAGTCAACAGTCTTCTGTCTCTGGAAATATATTCGTCATTACAGATATTTCACCTTCCTGGGCCTTCTCAAATGAGGAGATGAAGGTACTTTGCTCTTTCAGTAATAGGAGGTGGTTATAGATTGATTTATGTAGATGCAAAAGTTTCCTGGTGTCTGTAAAATGATTATATGGACTTAGGGCATTGTTGGGTTACATGAAGAAAGAAGTTACCACAAGAATTTTGAGATATCGATGTCCTTTTGTTTTTTGTGGGGTCCACACATTTACTGATTGTCCAAAGTATTGAAATTAGAGGCTTGGACCACTTGGATGTTGGAAAAATGAATAGATGTACCTGCAAACGAAGATAATGGGTGTGTACTAGATTATCATGTAGCTGCACAAAAATCCTATTCTAAATTTTATTTCTTTATGTGTCTTCTCTATCCTTGAAAATGGAGTCTTATCTTCACGGGAGGGAAGTATCATCGATGAGATCATATTTTGGGTATAGAATGTATTCCAAGCAACATTTTTATATTTTAAAGCTAAAATGGATTTAATCCATGTTAAATCAACACGTTGCAGTAATACATTTTGTCACTGGCTTCACAAAGCAGGTAAAATTTTCCAAGCATATGGCATATGGAAAATTTACACCCTCCTTTGCTTTATTCCTGAAAGAAAAGAATGAATGTCTGAATTAGCGAACATTTGATAGTCTTATGGATTACTGATACAATCTTCCTTGCAGATTCTAGTGACTGGGCTCTTCCAAGAAGGGTATCTCCACCTTGCAAAGTCCAACCTTTTCTGTATCGCTGGTGATGTCTGTGTTCCTGCTGAAAATGTCCAGGTTGGAGTCTATCGGTGCTTACTAACACCTCACCCTGCTGGCACAGTAGATTTCTATTTGAGTTTCGATGGGCACAAACCAATCTCTCGAGTCCTTAACTTTGAGTACCGGGCCCCACCCATCTGTGCGCCTGCTTTAGAATCTTCTGATGATGAGAAAACACAGCGTGAACATTTCCAGGTTCAGATGAGACTCGCCAACTTACTTTTCTCAACTTCTAAGTGCCTTGACATAGCCTCAAGTAAGATCTCACCAAGCATGTTGAAGGAGGGGAGAAAGTTTGTTCTCAAGACCTCAAACCTGACGGAAAGCTGGAAGCATCTGATCAAATCAGTTGACGACAAGAGAGCTATGATTCCTCAGGCTAAAGAGAGTTTATTTGAGCTCATACTGAAGGACAGGTTGAGGGAATGGTTATTAGAGAGACTCATCGGAGGGTATAAAAGCTCAGAACTTGATGTTCATGGTCAAGGAGTTATTCATTTATGTGCCATTTTGGGCTATACATGGTCAGTCCAACTGTTTTCATGGTCGAGTCTTTCACTGGATTTTCGTGATAAGTTCGGGTGGACAGCTCTTCATTGGGCTGCATACTATGGCAGGTATCTGCTATTGATTGAGTTGTGAATTAAGAATTTATAATTTCTGCTCAATCTTCTGCTTAATTGCAACAAAGAAATGGAAATGATTTTTGAGGTTTCTTTTAAGGCGGTGCAGTTCTTGTAAAGTGACTAGATTCCAAATTTGTTGAGCATGGTCCAACTGGTTAGAGAGGCTGGATAAGATTTATTAAAGTAATATTATAATTATTTTGAAATGAACTTAATTAACTTACCTTTAGGAATGAATGTAAAGGTTGGTTCAATTGGTTCACTTGAATGTAAACTCAGTCAAAGCCTGTCTTGTGCAATGGAAGTAGCTTTCTCTTTCTGCTTCAGAATGCTCACAAGGATGGATGTTTCATCAGGGAGAAAATGGTTGCAAGCCTATTATCTGCTGGGGCGAAGCCAAACCTTGTGGCAGACCCTACCTCTGAGGACCTGGGTGGGTGCACAGCTGCTGACCTGGCTTCCAGGAATGGACATGAGGGGCTTGCGGCCTACCTCGCTGAGAAAGGCCTTGTCCAGCACTTCAATGACATGTCCTTGGCAGGCAACATCAGTGGGTCCCTCCCAACATCTTATGACACATCAGCTACGTTGCCCAACGAGAATAATAATCTTACAGAGGATGAGGTTTGCCTGAAGGACACCCTTGCAGCCTATCGAACAGCTGCTGATGCAGCTGCAAGAATCCATTCAGCCTTTAGAGAGCACTCCCTGAAGATCAGGACAAAACAAGTCCAGTTCTCGAATCCCGAGGATGAGGCAAGGAATATAATTGCGGCCATGCGGATCCAGCATGCCTTCCGGAACCATGAGCTGAAGAAGCAGATGGCAGCTGCTGCAAGGATCCAGCACAGGTTTCGGACTTGGAAACTGAGGAGGGATTTCCTCAACATGCGGCGTCAGGTTATTAAGATTCAGGTAGTAGCCTCTATCTGTCTGTATGTCTCTCTCTTCTCTCTGAGGGAATGGAGCCTGTTATGGGGCTTTCTCTGGACCACCAGTGCAACCTTTTCTTATTTGGATCGGAAACCCTCATCCTTTTCTTATTCTTCATTTACCAAGAGGAGCAGCAGAAAATGATTTTCCTTTTCTTGGAGCTGACTGCAAAGTGGGAAAATATATTGTTCATATATTTTTTTACACTGGAATTCCTAGGGGTTTATTTTGTTATGGAAAACGGATTGTATTTTCTGACATCTTTAGTCATGCATATTTTGGAAAGGTTCTTTGGTTATCTGTCTATTGAGAAAGTGGAAAATTATAAAGATTCCCGAGTAGAAAGGATCTGATTATCTGATTTGTGAAAACTGACCGACTGTCCACAAGACTGATACAACAAAAATCAGAAAGTTCCTATAATCTGAACTCATTCTGGTTGTTCTTCTGTCTGTAGGCTGCTTTCAGGGGCTTACAATTGAGGAGGCAATACAAAAAGATTGTTTGGTCCGTCGGGGTGCTTGAGAAGGCAATTTTGCGATGGCGTTTAAAGAGGAAGGGCTTCCGTGGACTCCATGTAGAGACTGGTGAGTTGGTTGCAGATCAGACTACACAAGAGAGCGAGACAGAAGAAGATTTCTTCCGGATTGGCAGGAGACAGGCAGAGGAACGCATTGAGCAATCTGTTGTTCGGGTCCAAGCAATGTTTCGGTCAAAGAAGGCTCAGGAAGATTACCGAAGGATGAAGTTGGCCCACAATGAAGCCAAGGTTAGCTCCATCTATCTAAAGGAATGTGAAAATTTGTCCCACTGGCTGACGAACTGTAGATCACTCACACTGCAATTCATCCCAGAATATGACAGCCTAAAAGTAACAATCACTTGGGAAAAATGTGAAAACAAGAAATTCTATTGGCTATTGTAACACTGTCATTCTATATACTTGACTCTGGCTACTTTTCATCAACTTTGGCCTGACCTACTTGAAGCTTCAAACTGATGGAAAAACTTAAAAAAAAAAGAAGGCTTGATGATGCTCTTCTCAGCCTGTGTCAAGCTGGATTTTGGCCTCACCTGAGTCAGTTGACTAAATGATCTCTCATTCTGCAGCTCCAGTATGAGGAGATGAAGGATCATGAGGCTGGCATGGAGAGCTAAAACGCCTCAGAAACTTCATGTTCCGAAGAAGTGGAACTTTGGAGATTAATGTCTGTTCGGTAGCCCTGTACAGCTAGTAAAATGCGTAGTGTTAGAGAAGTAACTGCTGTGACCCTCTCAAAGAAGTTTTAAGATTCCGAGGGATGTTTTATTTTATTTTGTTTTGGTTTTTTTTTAAAGTTGTCTCAGCCATCCATCACTATCAGAATTCCTTGTAATGTTAACAAAAAAGGATCTCTAACAAGACGTCCCGAGTCACTGTATGAGCTCTCTCTCTTGAATGTGCCCAAAATTGATGAGAACCCGGCAAATCTTATGATGAAATCCCTGTGCAATTAAGGCACTTAAGAATGTGTCTATGAGTTGAGGGGTGGAACTGCCATCAATTTATTAATGGAGTTGTATCTATGTTAAGTTGAGGAGGTAATTCATAAGTGGAATTCTATCTATGTCAAGTTGAGGAGGCAGTTTATAAGTGGAATTGTATCTATGTCAAGTTGAGGAGGTTAAGAACTCTCTAAATGTCCTGTGCTGGATTCATTATAAACGCTTATTTGCTCAAACAGGTACCGCTCGATTCATTTCAATGTCATTATTATGGTCAAAAGTAAAACTTCCCCAATCTACGACTAGGCAGACACTGTAGAAGGGAGGATCCTTCGAGTAAAGCGGTCGAAAGGGCAAATCTCATATGGTGTTTGGTTGATGAGAATTCTTTCCTTGCTGAAAAATTGTTTCCTTTCTTTGCCGGAAAACGTATCCAGAACAGTGCAATTCAAAATTTACTGATGAAGTACTACTTGATGAATCTGCAACAGAGAGCATCATACAAGCCATTTCCACATACATGTGAATTAAAGATGTTCTCGGTCACTGAGATTCAACCAACAGTGACAAGTATATCAAGCTGATGATTACTAAGGTCTAACGTAGAGTCGGCGAGACCCGTGTGAGTTTTTTTGGCTAAAACATCCATGTGATGTAACTACGGATATCTTTGTATCCAATTCGACCAAGATTCAGACTAGATCGAAAACTTGAACTTAAGGAAGTTAAACAGAGATCCAACCCTACGTGTATAAAATGTAATTGATATCCACAAAGCGACTAATTATGGTCGATAATTTATTACAAAATCCTTCAGAACGCAACAAATGTCTGACAAAAATCAGAATCCATCAGTTTTCACAAGAACAATGTCAACAGATACATCCTCTGGAGCACGACAAACTCATTAGTGTGAGATATATAAGGTTCACAACGAATCCCCTCCTGATAACGACCCTTTCTTCAAAGGAAGTGCAAAATGACTGGAAAATGCTACATGTTGATCAACTGACTAACCCCTAAAATGGTTTTTTTCTTCCCTTTTCTTTTCTACTTGATGTATTGAGATAACCACTTGAACCCATCCCCGTATCCCATCTTACGCACAATGCTACACATGAAGACCTCCATAGGCCTAACATTCGAATCCCCGAGGTTGACCTTGCCCTTACCAGTGGTGAAGTTGGTCAGACCTAGGCTGTATCTGAGCTCGTCCTCAGAGGCAGCATAGGGAATGTCGATCTTGTTCCCGAGGATGAGGAAGGGGACAGAAGCTAGGGCTTCATCAGAGAGGAGGGCATCAAGCTCCCTCTTCGACTCTGTGAACCTCTCCTTGTCATAGGCATCAACTAGGTAAACCACAGCGTCTACCTGTTAATTCATCAAGAAATTAGTTTTCTGACAAATAACATTGGCCCAGTTTTGGAGAACGGTCCAAGTTCCCAAGGATAAATGTGCGCACTTAGTCTTAAAATGAAGAGCGTGTTTTCTAAGCTGCATTTCAAACTCACTACTTTTTTCAGTGCATTTTTCAAGAATGGAAGACAAAATTGAAGGCCTTTTGACAGCCAAACATAACTTTGTCCTGAATACAACAGAAATATAGGACTCTAGAAATTTGAAAACACGCCAAATTGAGAACATTATCATCATGTGAAAGATGACATTAATGAAAGTGCAGGGGGAATCTGCTTTATAAGCAAGGCATCATTAGATTCCAAATCACATCCAAATAGGGGAAATCAAGAAATAGAATGTGCATAGATCGTTCAAGATCACTCATTTGGAACAAAAAACTAATACCATCAAATGCAAGATATGTTTCCGATTGTGATTACCCCTATTGACAAAAGAATTCTCACGAGAGAAATTCTACACATGAAAGGAAAACTTCTATAAGAAAACAACATCTTTCAAAAGGCTTAAAAAGGTTCATCTGTGAAACTTTCACAGGCATGATTTGCCTTTCATGAATCAAGTAAACCCAAAGAACTCTTCCAGATCAACTGCTCTCACTGGAATTGTTTTAAAGAACTAGCAAGAAGGATTCTCATAGGAAAACCCAATAGTTACAAATGAGAGCAATATTTTTGCATCCCAAATCAATGAAACAAATTTGATAAGTAACACCGAAATGAAAACAAAGGTAAGTTAATACAAAAGAAAATAAAGTATTATAAAAGAGAGGTTATACCCTGGCATAGTAATCCTTCCAGACTCGGCGAGCGATCTGGTGGCCCCCCAAATCAAAAGCTTTGAACTTGATTTTCCCGATGCTAAGCTCCTCCGACGTAGGATGTTGAGTCGGCTGGTGCTGCACTAATCTCTACACACAGAGAATCCCACAAATATCGAACATCCTCATCAAAGCTATCCCGCAGTAATAATCAGATCCCAAAAAATGTTCCGTGGCAAGTTTAATTAGTGAAAATCTCTGAAGACAAGTAACGCGCACTCTGAATCTATCCGACTAGCCCAAAATGAGAAACCAATCGAATCGATTGAAAACTTTAAAAGCATATGGAGCTTATATCTATAAGAACAAATACCCAAATAACAGATCTCCCCAGCAGAGCCCGAATTCCAAGCAGACAATCAGGCCGAGGTATTCACAAGGAGGTAATAAATATGCTCAGGTGCCACAAATCGAGAAGTGGGATGGATCGAATATCAATTCCGACAGAGGAACGATAACGTCCCAGTGAATCAAAATCATATATGCTATATTACGTCAAAGAAGGGAAAGAAAGGGGACGGGAGCACGAATATCAATCGGAATCGAAGCGAGCATCCGGATCAACGAGAACAGACCTCGTCCTTCAACATGTGGAGAAGAGTGGTCTTGCCGGCATTATCGAGGCCGAGGAAGAGGATCTTCGCCTCCTTCTGCCACAGACCCAGAGAGGCGAGGATCCCGTAGAACCAATCGAAGAGGAACATCTTCCGCTAACTGGGTCGAACGAAAGTCTCGATTTTTCGTATCGGGCAGATCGGAGACGAAGATGGGGAAAGACTAAAGGAGGCAGATTGGAGGAGATCTGAGGAAAAAGGAAATGTTTTTTTTTTTTTTTAATGTGAGGATGAGTTGTCGTTGTGAATGAATACTATGAGTCTATTATGACTATGATGACTTTGCAGTCATGCAAACGAATGAAGGAGGTATTAATTTTCTTGAATTATTTTTTCATTTTTTTAAAAAAATATTTAAACTAAAATTTCTTCATCACAGGAAGAAAAAATTAAAACAAAAATAAATTATTTTTTTATCCAATTCTATATTAAAACATAAATAAATTATTTTTTTTTATAGAATTCTAAAAATAAAGAAGATTTTTGCTTGAAAAAAAATTTTGCCTCATCTTTAACCAATTTATAAAATGTGTATAGGGAGGGAAGGGAGGAAGAAGAAGAGAGTCTCACACTTGTCACAATCTCTCTGCCGACCGGGTACCAAGTTTTATGTGATTGGGGGGGATGGAGTAGGTAGGGTGAGTAGAGGGGGGCATTTGACAGAGTCGAGGCTAGCTAATAAATAGTCACTGGTCTCGCCGCATTCATATGGATGAATAGTCAGGAGTTATGGCCGCTGAGCCACCGATCGATCCGTCACCCCCCCCTGACAATCGATCTTTTTCTTGGACTTGAACTCATTTGGACCACCCACCGGATTGGACACGTTGCCGTCTCTACTAGCATATGGTTTTTTTGTCTGACAGGTCTGCTCAAGTATCGAATTTCAGAGGTGTCATTCGTCATCTATCTGTCTTTGCGTATCCCGACTACTTACGTTGCTGCAGCACCAGCTAAGATACAGGTCCATCAGAATCATCGTTTTCTTCTTCTTCTTCTTCTTCTTCTTCTTCTTCTGGCATCCGGATAATGCACATTGGTGTCGTGAATGGCGATGAGAGACATCAATCAGATGAGTGCAAGACTGAGTGGGGAAAAAGGAGTGATTTTCTGTACAAGGTAGGGAGGAAGCACGATGGATATAGCTTCAATGGAGGAATATTCCATCCATGTGAGGAAAATGGGAGAGAACGGAGAGAGAGAGAGAGAGAGAGAGAAAGATAGCCTCGAAAGCGACATGATCTTCGGTGATGAGAACGAGTGGATTATGGCCCTATAAATTTAACCGATCATTTAAGCCAAGTCATTGCTCACTTACCCTTGGAATAATTACCTCATGAGTGTGTGTGGCACAGATCATGATGATAGTTCCCAGCAAGCCATCCCGTCAATATCTCAGGACTCTGGCGTTTCTCATAGCATTTGTGCTCGTGAAGGACTCGGGACTTACGATAGCCTTGGCACTTAGATGCAAGCGGCCTCAGGAGGCTCTCGGAGTTCATACGGCATTACCACGGTGAAACCTGGATATTAAAAGTAAGGTACCCGAGGAAACCCCAAGAGACAATGAGCTCTCCCACCATAACCATAAAACCAAGATACAATGTACAGGTAACTCTTAGACGGGCGCCTACTCGAGGTGTATCAGTTTTCCCCCAAGAGAATCGAGGGGGCATCGCACAGGTAAATCTCAAAACTGTATGGGAGAGAATCTTTTAAGTGCTCGGTGATTTACAAGCAGCAATGAATTACACTGTTCTACGGCATAATCCCATTTCAAGTTGATTTGCTTCCATCCTGGCTCATCCCACCCACAACATTGTTGGCAATCTCTCCATACCAATGGATGAAGAGACTGACATCCAAATCCTTCACCACCCACCATCCCTTCTTCCTCCTCTGATCTTCCGGAAAGCAGCACTCCTCGTATATT
The DNA here is from genome assembly GCA_900006705.1 of Sonneratia caseolaris. Taxonomy (NCBI): domain Eukaryota; kingdom Viridiplantae; phylum Streptophyta; class Magnoliopsida; order Myrtales; family Lythraceae; genus Sonneratia; species Sonneratia caseolaris. The sequence goes on from CXYZ01007961.1 coordinate 1,081,215, forward strand.
GAAGCCCAAGATTCAAAAATTCTGTATGACTGTTAAACAACAGATAAAAAGTAAGCATAAACAGTACACCAAATAACCTCAGGTCAGGATCCATTCACAGCCATTTCTGCAGGAGATTTGGGTGGTACCAAAGGAATCTCCTCTCCCCCTAACTGCCTTGTATTATCAGATGATGGGCCCTGCAAGCAATCTGAACAGCTTCTCGGAGAGGCAATCTCCTCCTCCTGGTTACTCCTATGGTTGGGAGAGCCCCAAGAATTAGCTGCCGCCTTCTCTATTAGAACATTTTCACTGTAACTATTGACAGAATCTCCTTCTCCAGAAGAACCAGGATTTGTGGTTGAGTTCAAGCTCTTTTTGCCAGGAAGCACTGCTTGGCTCAAGGTTGAGCAGAGTGCTGCAAAGCCGCCATCTTTCAATTTAGGGCTCTCGTTCAGCAGCTGCTTCTTCCTAAGCTCGGGCTCTTTTCCCCTAGTAGGCTTCCTCTTCAACTTAAGGGACTCTATTGCTCCTTCCTCATAAACAGAATCAGGTTGCTTTCGAGGTGGTGGTCTGTAGTCCTCATCATCGTCATAGTCAACAAGCCCTTTTGATCTAAAACAATAGAAAGATCATGCCTTATGATTAATTTAATAAAATATAAAGCTATTTCACCATACACATATTTCACAGAATTCTGAGTTAATCTTCAGTGATGGCATGGACAGGATTTGACCAGATAAAAAGAAACAAAAATGGAGAAGAACGGACTAGGATTCATGAATCTTTTGTATGAAAAATCCCTGAGCATGATCTACTTATTTCCCACAAAGTCCAAAACAGGTAGCCTCTTGAAGCCTGGATCTGGCCACTAATTACCAAATCGCCTTTGCTATCCAAAAGTAAGAGCCCAATCAAGACCAATCTAGGCATCTTGTGCAGATTGGCCTACATTGTACCCAAAATTTTTTGGGTGATGCACAGATCAGCCTTTATCAAGACCCACCAAATCTTCTAAGCATGGATCGAGGTCAATAATTTTCAGAAGATACCCAAGGTCCAAAATACCCAAACTGGCCTTGATCCAGACCTTAAGCATCTCTACTGGCCATGCTGCTAGTGACATGAACCTGTCACCACTGCCTTGCCATAAGCAGCAGATTGGCACCATTTTTGGCTCTTGTATAATTATCTTCTATATGCTAAAGATTAAATGCATGCTCACCTAATCTTCGCATAGATCATCCCTCAGTTACAGAGAATTATTATCAGGCAGAGGAATACCTTGATTGAGGGCTTGGTGAAACTCCATTTGAGCCAACAGGTTGCGGTTGTGAATTTTGGGGACGTGACATGGAATCTGATGCAGTGTCTTCATCACTGAAAGTCAGAGAAGGTTATGATAAAGAATTTCGAAAAAAGAGTAGAATATGCTTAATGTCTAGCAGATAAAACACAAACCTGTCATAATTGAAGCATTCCTCCTCCTCTTTCTCTAAAGCACGCTCATCTATCCATTTCTGAGGATCCAAGATGTTAGCAGTGCTTTTAAGTCCAGAATTATCCTGGCTCTGCAAAAAGAACCTACTGGTGATAATGTGGATGAATTTTTTAAGAGGTAGAAGATATGGTTGTACCAAATTAGAAGTTACCTGATCGAACATGACTTTCAGGGCCTGTATAGATGCAAGATGTTCAAACTTCATCAAATCTTTCCAAAACGAATCAACTATGTGTCTAAGCAGCGATTTCAGATTTTCCTGCAAGAATTGGATCATCAGTCTAAAAATTTTATGTCAAATGTCTATAATTATTTATGGAGACAAGATGGTCTTTCACATAAGCAAGCACCTTTCTGATGTACTCAAAAAGCTCTAAAACTGCAGAGTTGAGAAGGTTGTAATGATCCCCATTTTTTACAAAGGCATCTACAATCGGTTTGAGAAGGTTGTTTCTAATTATGTGATTTATCAAATGCTCATCCTGCAAACAAGACAACAGCTCAATTATTCTAATAACAGCAATAGGCAATTCATCATTTTATAAAATTAAAAAAAAACTAAAAAGATTTCTTAAGCAAGGGGTGATGTTTTATGAGTACAAGCAGTCAAAACATTAAAATCAGACAATAATGTTCCCAAAGAAACAATAGAACCTCTCTCTCCTCTTACTCTGATTCCTTGAGCGACTGTTAATGGAATCATACACAAGTAAAACCAGTATGGAAACTGTGATTTAATTAATAATCAGTCCACAGAGCAGACATCAAAATGAAGCTAAGTAATAACATTTAGCTGCTTCCATCATTAAACTTTCCACCTTGTGATTGCCCTTACTTGCTTCCCAAACCTTCACACTTGTTCTGGTTTGAGGAAGGAAGCAGCAGCCCAGCACTCCTTACATTTTTCACAATTAAAATACTAGAGCATTCATTATCAGCATTTCAAGCAATATGGCATTCACGGGATTGTTGCAATCTGATTTATTATATGCTTGTTCATTTACCTCCTGCAAAACATAAACATCTTATTTATCCTCTTAATCTTCTGCCCAAATTGAATAGACAGAAACTGCAAACTAGCAAGTACTCTCTCTCTCTCTCTCCTCTTCCTTGTAGAAAATCTTTAGGACGTACAAATGCAACAGTCAAAATGCAACATGGATCAGCAATTAGCTAGCAGCTATACTGACCTCAGTCTCATAAAACTGACTCTTCAATTAATCAATACAGTGAAGTATGATGACTACAGTTATTCTTGTCATTTGCCATCCAATAGATCTATTACCTTCCTAGCAGGCTTTCCAGCTCTTAAAGCCATTTTACTAGATAACATAAATTGCATACTATCCAGGCCTAAAAAAACTCGGTATTCCAAAAAGGGTTCATCCTCCAGCAACAGCAGAACATTTCTCTCTTTCCATGAAGGATGAAAAATGATCCCATAATGATCAAAATGTCCACTTTTTGTTCCCCTAACAACTGCCTCTAATGATTCATCCACTAGCAATCACATTTTATTTACACAAGCATGCCAAGCAAGAATCATTCAGTAGTTTAGAATCAATTACACGGCGGGAAAGAACTGTGCGGATAAATCGGACAGCAGCCACTCCTAGGTACTTTTCCCTCCGATGCAACAGTAAAAGAACTTTGTCTAGAAAATTATTAAGCAGAAGATTGCACCTGCGACCAGGAAAGCCAAAACTATCATTTTTACATTAATTTCCAATAGTAAATCACTGAGAGTGACAACAGTTACTAAAAAATTACCTTGTTCTGTAAGCATGGTGCACAACACAAAAGCAAAGCAATTCACAAATGCTTGAAAGTATCTCTGGCTTTGTTCTCTCAGGATTTTTAACTCTTGAAGACCCATCTGATCTACCTGATGAAGATGGAGGGCTCCTTGGGGGACATGATGATCTGATAACATCAATTAATTGACCCAAATACTTCTCATAGAAAATCTCAATGATACTGTCCCTCTAAAACAATGGAAAAGAGAATAGTCAGCAATATAGCTCAATTTAAAATGCATACATACATATATATATATATAAGATCTTAAAGAACAACATCACAATTTCATAGTGAAGGATGAAGAATCATAAACATAATGTGCATAAACATAAAAGATGACCAAGATGATAACTAGGAAAACTTTTTTTTTTTTTGAGTAGTGATAACTAGGAAAACTAAAGACACGGCCCTTCTAGGACATTATGTACTCACAGAATATGTGTGTTTACAGGTCTTTAATACGACATATATGGTACAAGAGCCAGGGGAAAATGACAGCTTAAATTTTATGTTTAAGGATCAATTCTAATTTGATGCTTTAATTAAAGTCAGGACCTATTTCTTTTAATCAGCATGTTAACCTACTAATAAGAGAATATATGCCAAGTCACTAAAAAATAGAGCAGAAGATAACCAACCATTCAGATAAAAAGAGAGAAGCTAAAAAGGGCACCAGGCAAACCTAATAGTACATGACAGTGGATTTCTACAGACCAAAATTACACAATCATCAAAAACATTAGAAAAAAGGTAATAATAAATAACATAAAAATGAAGTCTGTCATTTCCTGTGAGTTTGACAAAGAGGGCTCGTTGCACACTGTAGGAAATTGCATGAGCTGACCAGACTAAACTGAGTATTTTGGAATATTAGAGCTCAATTTTACACCATACAAAGAAGAAACAAGAAGCTCTTGTAAGCAGTTGAAAAAACCAAAAATGCTCGAAATCATATACAAGTCAAAAGACCATTTTTAAGAACTTAAACATATTAGTTGATAAAGGAAGTTAACAACAAGACAGGACCTGTCCTCCAGATAATGTATCTGAATCCAGCAAACTCCGAAGAATTTCAAGAAATTGGCAGTGCATGTCATCCCCAAAATCAGTGATCATCCCTTTAACCTGAAAAGCAAAAATGAGAACCAGTAGTGGCAACTGAGAGTCACAGCTCAAGTATAAGTTTTCCACATTTTCAGTCTGTTTATAAATAAAAAGCATTTATATGCCGTTCAAAAGAAACCATTCATAAAGGCACCAAGACAGTGTAATACCATCACTGATTCATCTACATGCATTAAGGAATAAAAATATATAAAGAGAGTTATGCCAGCAGATAGTTATGCAATCTCATAAAATAACGGAAATTGTAAGGTCACTTGCCAAACTCTATAATAATAATTAAAAAACCGTTAACGGAAACATACTTCTGTTAATAATAAACACAGCTAACAACATGAAATGTCCGCTAAAGTAACTCGTGAAGCGCTTAGTTGGCAACAGAACAATTAATGCACCCCGTAAAAGACTAAGTTTCAGGGAAACAAACCCAGGATATGAACCTGCAACTAAGTCAACTAAATTTGAGCTTATCCTTCATCTGCATCCCAACTCACAGTTTACTGGCAGAGTGAAAGCAGTAAACTGGTCACCCACAACAGAAATTCCAACATTTCTGGACCAAACCATATAATATGCAATTTACAAGTTTGGACCAAAGCATGTGCTCTAAGTGCGCACACAAAATATATATTACACCAATATGATATATTTGCTCATCAAAAGTTATGGTTGAGGGCTGTTTTGCATGGGGGACACTGTGATCATGTGTGCACCACAAAAGTTAAAAAAGTCTAAGCTGCAATTTTGCAAAGTGGGGTAAACTTTTCATTCGACCTTACCAGAAGTCCCAGAAGAGGAGATCCTTCAGGCCGAACAACATAAGAACGCAGAAGGTTTGGATCCTGATTTATAAAGAGAATAAGAATATCTGTGCTGCATAAATTGAGAAACCATACATCAATATTTGAGGGTTTTCAAAATGAAAATTAAAGAGACTATAACAGCACCCAATTGTTCTGCCCACAAACATGGTCAGTCAAGTAATAAAACAAAAGAAAGGGGTATTAAAGTAGACTGGCTTAAAAAGTAGTATTCTCATCATACCCAGTCAATACAAGCCTATTGTCGTGACTCTGCAAAACCTCCTTAAGGATATCAAAAATACCTTCATCCATGAGATCCCTACAGGAGACATAACTTTCATCAAAATATGCATGATTAAAGAGCATGGAAAAAATGGTATCCTCCATTTGATGCAGTTGGCTGTCACATAACTTTACCAATCAACCGTTAACTAAAGTTTAGCACAATTAATCCTTTTTTGTCAGAAGTGTAGACTTCGAACAGCCTACCTGAATAGCCGCAGTTGCTGACCCATTTGCAAGCTCTTGCTTAAGTTGCAAAAATCGTGCAAGAAGTAAATCTGTTGATTCCAATAGTGCTCAGCATAAAGAGCACCAAACAATGAAAAAAAAGATTTTCTGGGAACTGTTATGGTTGGAAACTATAAAAATTATGAATATCTGCTACATATAGATACCCCTATAGTAAGGGATTTCAAGAAAACAGAGTTGAAACAATTACCAAGAGGAAAATTGTTAACTCTTTAAGATTTAAAAATAACTTCTTCTTTTTTTCACCCAACATTGTACATACATTCCTATAGCAATTTTTGGCCTCTCAATCAATTACCATTCATCACAATTATTAGGATGAGGACATCAGCAGAAAGTGGATGGAAAATCAAGAAACTTGACATCTTACAGCAACTGTAAAATCATAGTTGAACATTAAAAAAATGTAAAAGGAAAATTAGCCATCCATCACATAAGATAGTACAAACATTTGTCAATTGGGGGAGGGGGGGTGGGTTGTGATTTATCACACCCAAAAACAATATTATAATCTGTCCCTGAAATAAATCACAGCTATGCAGAAAAACCAGAAAAGAAGCCAGCCCTGCAGCATAAACATGATAAAGTCGAACATGGGCCAAAAGGAAACCAAAACTATGCATGACAACACCAGCATGGACAATGAATATTGGCAGTAACTACCAGATTTTTCTTTGAGTCTGACGGTGCCGTGCATGACCTCAGCCTTGCTAACAACTCCAGCATAAACTTAATGTCACCTTGCAATGATGAAACAACCTACAAAGAACATTTTTTTCCAGTAAGAAACAGAACTTGAGGAAGACGAACAAACCATTTTTTGTTTACTTACCTTGGCATTATTTGAATGAATAATGGAATTGAGATTTGCAATGGTGGCATCATCCAACACTCTAGCCAAAATGACATCCTAGAACATGAAATGGTGTAAGAATAATATTTCAGAAAGGAACTTGTTACGCAGAAGTTCAAATAGACAATTCAGACCTTCAAATAACCAACTCTATAAGTCTGGTGTATCTTGGACAAGACAATGGAATCTTTAATTGGAATTGCCTGGAAAGAAAATCAATTGTTAGCAGACATCAGCATAATTTCTGTCTTCAATTTCTACAAGCATGACCAAGGACTTAAGTCTCACCTCCTTAAACACAACATGCTCCTTTAGAAAATTTCGGTGATGTTGCACTTGAGTGACCTCAGGATCATCTGTCAAAACAAATTACAGCACTTCAGTTGTCATAAATAAACAGCATATCATTTCACCCGAAATGAAAAGACTGACTATTGGACAATACATCTAGCAAGTTAACTTCACATATCTGGAATACTAATGATGCACATTATTGAGATTGAAAGTTTAAAGGAGAAATATCCACAAGCAAGCGAGAGAGAAACTCACACTCGAGAGATCCAATGATATTCATTATCAGCTCATCTCCAAATATTATCTCAAAAATTTGAGGACAGTTGAGTAAGACTGATAAAAGCAACAAATTCAGAATGAGCCAACAAATTCAAATAAAGATGACAGAACTTAGAAGTGGGTTGCACTTACTTATTCCTTTGACTATTCTATATATCATGTGCAGACCTTCTAAATTTTTCGAGTCTTCACATATCGTAAATAGCTCCATCAGTTTACCGAAAAAATCTTGCTGCAGAAGAAATACTACCATCATTAGAGACTTTCTCTATCATAAAACAACAGACCAACTTATAGGGCAAAACATGCAGCAAAAGCCATTGACATCAATGTCTACACCGGAAAGAAAAAATGTGAGGCAAGACATAAATTGTCTGGCTTTTGTATGATAATCCTCTCTGCAGTGTCCTAATGTAGAAGCAAAATATCTTAATCTTAACATTAACCAACTACAATCTAATTTATATGCTACAATAACATGATCATGGCATGCGCCCATCACCTAACAAAACCTCATTCTGAATGCAATGCACTCACAGGGATCGACCCCCACTTATGGGGGGGAAAAGCCTTCACCCCTGTCATGCATGCCAAGGCATGACAAATATTGACAATGAAGACAGGACACAGACAGCATCATTTATCAATAACTGGCAGATTAAACCTCTGGAACAAGAGAGCATGTGGAACACGTAGGAGTAAAGGCAGGAAAACAGTGACAAAAAGGGTCACCCCAAGGTATTTTGGGAAGAGCAACTTTTCTTTACCATCAAAAAAGAAAAGGCAAGCCAGCAACCCTTCAAACTCTATCAAAAGAAGGGTCCCTCTTCATGTTTTCTTTTTTCAGGCGCAATTACTTCTACTTAAACAAGAGAACCATCTATTTTCACGGAACAAATACTAACAATGTTAAGGAAAAGATCTCCTCTCTAAAGAAGGGGTACAAGAGGTACAATACCAGCTAATAACTGCTGCTTCTGCTAGGTTACAGCTTATGAGAATCTCCTTACCCACCATCATCACCCCCACAAAGCAAAATATACCTAACAAATTTTTGGCTACTGGAAATGCCAAGTAAAAGGAAATTCTAATCGGTAATCTCAACATCTTGGATTCTCCAACATTTTCTAGAAGCCATACAGTAAAGAGTCATTAGAAGCTAAATTGTTGAAAAAGGACGATCCAGTGCATGATGTGAAGCCCTGTGGTGCTATGTCAGTATATGTCCAGTGAGTCAAGTTCAAACTGATGGTGCGACTATTAATGGATCTCAGGTAATTGTGCACATCTTTACTGATAAAAGATAGTCCTGTACATTGCTTGTTAGCCAAGACAATAGGCCTCCAACAGTTAAAAACCACCTAATGAACATGCTATAGGCAATTAAACAGTAAATGAAGATATATCAGAAAAAGAGCAGCGGAAAAGGAAATAAAATTTGATATGTACGTAACACCAATATTTCCACATTTAACGACTATATTTTACAAATGGCATGGATTACACTAGATCAAAATGGCAATACCATGTCTCCACCTAGATATACACAATGAGTTGCATATAAACACTTACATCATGCAAGAAAAGTTCTGTCAACCGCATATGATCAGCAATCCCACTTTCAACCACCATCTGCATATGCCAAAATCAATATACTTAAAGAAACTGTATATGTGTGGTTTAAATATTCAAATGGGAAAAGAAAAAAAAATCATCAACTCAATCAGAACTCTATGGAGTTTATATTCCAATTCTAAGGGAAGAGGCTTTGAAACTCAAGATTTCTTCAAGGAGTACGGTAATGAAACACCTTGACAATCCACAAGGAATACTACTTAGGAGGAAATGCAGCACAAATAACACACGCCACTAAGCAATTACCAAATGAAAGGCTGGCAGAAACATTTGGTAGGTTGACAAAGGATTGGTATGAGAAATACTCCAAAAGAAAAAAAGCAGTTGGTATGAGAAGAATATAAATATATGCAGCCTTTTCCTTCATACACTGTCCTTTTTCAGTAAAAAAAGATAGCACAAGAAGTTAAAAATACCAGTCAGGGATCTGCTTCATATTTCATGCAATCAAACTACTGAAACATGCACGATGTATTAATCAAAATAGATAAATGTCTCAACTTCATTAAGATTCCATATAATGAATAATACCACAATTAGCCTGGTCAGCATGTCATCAGTACTACAGATAAATTCATATACATGATCAAGTTGGATGATTAAGTGCTTCATCATTAACTCGGTCATTAGTCACCACTACCCAGTCAATATTTCTTTGGCCAAACCATTTGGTAGGGAAATGACACCACACAGGAGGCAATAAAGGACAGGGAAGGCATCATGTAAAACCTTGTGTAGCAATGGAAGACCTGCTAGGTCAGCTGCAGGTAGCTCCCTCAACTCACTGTTCACACTTTGAAATGTATCACCTGTGGAAATATCAACTAATAAATGACAACAGAAATTCTGATTGTGTTTGCAGAAAAGAAAAACGGACTCTGACAGTGTTCACATTGTGAATTGTGGAATCACAGGAAGAAAATGCAAATAACAACAATATAAGACAGTAATGATTTCCACAACACTTAGATACAGTATTCATTAGCTTTTGGAACAATGCAGACTGCATAAATGCACAAAGAACTGACAGATGTCCATCATCAGTCATGAAGCCAAGGCACTGCAAAGCCATCTGCACTGAATGGACCATACATCCCTACATCTTCTAAAATCAATATTGAGGATCCCAAAAGTGCAATTAAGTGTCCAAAGTTGACATAAGTATACCCAACAATTAAGATCATGGGCTTCTTAACTCTATCATGACCAAGAATTCTGACGAGCTACATGAAAAGTAGAACTCATTAAAAGCTTAAGCGACAGGTTAAGTGAATTGACAACTCTTGGATTAGTCTTTCTTATAATGTATTAGGTGCCATAATAATCACTCAAGATGTAAAACACAGAATCAAATGCAAGAATAATTGAACAGTTTTTCAAATATTTAATTATTCTTGCATTCAGATGGGAAAAGACAATAAAAGTCACCCACTGTAGACTGCATAACAAAACCCAAAATAAAAAATTTTATTTGGTCGGGATATTAACATATACACATGTATACCTCACAAAGAAAGAAAGAAAAAACAGAAGCAAAGGAAAACTGCAAGAAAAGTCACTAAAGCATGATGATAGCTATAAGAGATGCATTGATACCAAAGTGTAAACCACTCAAATGCTCTTGGGAATCAACCAAGATACAATAAACAACACATATATCAAATGCAGCATTACTTTATACTTACTGCTAATAGCTGCAAACTGCAGATTCCTTTGCACACTAGAGATATGTTCCCTGGATAAAACAAGAACGTTTTGACTACTAAACGAATAGAATGAGGAACTTAGATTAATAGACTGCAGGAATAAATATCAATATAAAATTAAAAGGTGTCACTACCATATGTAAGTGCATCCAGCAGGCTCTTGGAAACTGAGAGCCAACTCTGTAGCATAATCAGGGTCTTTCCAAGCAATAATGGAATCTGCAAAACAAAGTATAAAATGAGGTAATCCATAATCATAGAAATTGTTTTCAAGTTGATCTACAAAAGAAAAGGTTGGCTACGTAAGTCATATGAAATAACAGTTAGACCTTCTTGCCTCCTGTAGATGTCTTCTGCTCTGATATGATGCATAAGCAGTATTTGATTCTCTTCGGCATCATACACAAACAAACCCAAATCTTCTGACCTCTGCATCAGCATTTACATCCAGCCTAAGTTCAATAATATACATTTAGAAGTATAATTGTTAGTTTCTAACTTTACTCTAGGTACCACATTCAAATAAAACAAACCTCTAGATAGTCTACAGCAGCATGCCCAGTTCCCCGATCATCCCACTTGCCATCATCACTCAGGCAGTAAACTTTAACACGCTGAATCATAAGAGGATACAACAAGATAAGATACACCCATAATAATGAAATATTACTTCAAATTTGTGACAATTTTAGGTTAAAGAGGTAATTATACATACAAGTTAAGGGCTTCTGATTATCCATAATCTCATTCAGATGGAAAGATCAGGATCATTTCAATAAGTGGCGGACAAATTTAGCCATTTATAAGCATATATTTTCTGTTCATAATGCACCAATAACACGTGGAGGAAGATTCATCAAACTTTCAGCTGTTGCAAAACTAAATAACACTGTTCACCAGGTAAATAAAACCACTATAGCTGATAAGAAATTAGATTTGGATTTCCATAGGTATAATTGCAACATTTAGATTCATATTGCTCGATGAAAAAAAATCACAAAGAAGAACTCAAAACTCAAAACTGCATCAAATGAGGAAGAAATAGGAGGTACAAGCTGACCTTCTGAAATAATAAAGAAAGTGAAATGCACAAATCAGCTACATTTTATCGAGGAGAATGTCAAAATGAGATGTCTCAATACTACAAAAGCTAAAAATAAAAGTTTTGTTAGCTCAAAGGGATTTAGAGTAATTCTCATGAGAGGGATTTGAGAATGGAGTATTATCCTTGATTATAGGAATCTTGTTTTAGGACGGAGATGAAACTAGAGGGAACTATTGTAAGTGTGTTCTATCTAATATGTGCATCTTCTCTCATCCCTCCAAGATGGAGGAATTGGATGGAGAGTGAACTTGAATTATAATAAAGGGGAATCAGGTTCATTCTTTTCTCTTTCTACCTCTCCTTAGACTTCCAAACAAAGATTTGTATTTTCTAGTCTTCTGATCCCCTTCAAGGGACAGACTACTTTTCTTCCCACTCCCTACATTTCTCACTGCTTTCTTTTCTCTCCCTTTACTTAGATGCACCCTGGAGTAGTTTGACTCCATAAACTAATCCAAGGGCACTTCATCAAAACCTATTTAAACATTCACACTCTGAGTCTAATGCAAGACTTCATCATGCATTCAGAAAACAAGGCTCCTATATACATAAAAAGAATCAGGCCCCTAAATTTATAGAGTCAAGCCATGCCATTATTGTATCGGACACGTGAGTGAACAAAATAGTTCAGCTTTTGTCACCACATATCATCTACTTCGACAGAGAACAAGAACAACTAAAGAGAGAGATCCCAGCACTTGACCTGCACTCATTGGGCATGAGACATTCAAATTGAACGCAGCTCAAGATTCAGCCACTACTCAAAATACTCTATCAGAGTGGCAAGCTACACTCAAACACCAACAAACGAACAAAAAGGAACTCGGTAATCCGGAAAATTTTGAAAATCCAGTAACTCCACTAATCTTCCACTTCTTCAATCAAAATCAACATACTAGAGAGAGCTTCAAGCTCCAAAAAATACGCGAAAGACGAAACTTAACCTCGAGCTGACTCCCAATCAGGAGACAGAACCGGATACAACGGTAAGAAAAAACAGCGGAATTGGAAGGGAACAACTGACCTGCATCGTATTGGAGTTTGGAGACGACTTCTCCTGCTGTCCCATGGCACGAACCAATAAGTTTCGCCCAGACCGCGCCAAATTAGGGCTTGCAGGTGAGAGCCAGACGAAAAGCGCACAAGAGCGGAAATTCAAGGCTCCGGGGGGTTAATTGGCCGTGGGAGGGCAGCTGGCCGCCATTGAAATAGCAGCTTGAGCCTCCGATTCCTCACCACCACCACCACCCCCCCTTCTCTCTCTCTCTCTCTCTCTCTCTCTCTCGATCGCCCGCCCAAGAGCATACACACACTTCGCTCTTCTCTCTCCCTCGCTCCCTCCCTCCTGTTCTCTGACCTTGTCCACTCGCGGCTATGAATTATAAACTTGCAAAGGTAGGAGTGGGACAGCCTCCCGCGGATGAAATTCCCTCGTCCCCCTAAATTTCCATTTTTGTTAATGGGATTTAAATCTAATTTTATTAGATTACGAGAATGCAACCTGCCCAACACGAAAACTAACACCGGTTTAATGTATGTCTTAGTTAGTACAAGGATACGCCATCAAGGTCCGATAATTTCCGATACAATACCATAACACGATATCGATGCACACATTGATAAACTCATCGAGTTGAGACTAGTCGTCCTTCTTGTATCCAAGTGGTCCGACCCATTTTACCGAATATGTTCCACGGTAATAAAATTGTTTGACCTATTGGATGTAAATTATTGTACCAAAATATTATTTATATATATTTAGGTAAATTATATAGTAATATAAAATATTTTATTAATATAATATTTTAATATATTTTTTAAATACGTTATATTTTAATATATTTTATTAATTTTTAACTAATA
>CXYZ01007961.1:1095118-1110542 GCA_900006705.1 Sonneratia caseolaris
AAAAATTAGTATTAAAGAGGTAAAGTTAATACTAAATATTCTTTAAAAAAATTTTATGACAATTAATTAAATTTCCCCCCACTTTCCTTCTCATTCAATTTTAATTTTTCTAAATAGTAAAAATTCACCGCATTAAAATACAAAACTCTTTTTTCCTCTCATTATCCTTCTAGTTGTTGTTCCATGAGCACCAATTTCGTACGTCGATGTAACACCTCAAGCAAGTCCCACTCGGGATCTCAACATACGTCAGCAAGTCATGAATTGGGTAAAATTCTTTCTATTCTATTTTATTTGCCCTCTGGTTCTTTGATTGAGGTCGGGCTGCGAACCATTGAAATCCGACATAGGTATCGTTGCTTTAAATCGTCGAGGTATAGGAGCGGCCTCGATAATTCGCTCGCTCCGAACCACGCTAAGACAGCATCACTCATCCATCCTGGCACTCTGTTCCTTTCTAAGACTGGAGCAGGCATCCAAGGAAGTCAAACAGCTTACTAGGATGACTGGTCTCCATGGAACAATCAACGTGGAAGCAGACAACGGAGCAGGTAGGAGAAACGATAAATTGGGTCTTCGATATATTAGACGAAGACCTGATCGAGCATCAGCCAGTCAAACGTAGGGACTGAATTTCCTCAAAGCAAGGATTCAACGCCTTCCAGCTGTTGACTTCGGCCGCAGCCCTCTCCTTTTACGACTATGGCCCTGAGTGCAAAAGTATAATTAGGGATTCTTGGAATGTTCAACTAAGAGGCTTAAGATAATTTAAGTCTAGTCAAAGGATCAAATCAACCAAAAAGGCTGTAAAATACTGAATGAATTTGCTTTCAGGGATTGCAGTGAGTAGATTGATGAGATTTGAATAAAATAGACGCAGTCCAACGCAGTGAATCCACGATCGAAAATCAGCGAAGTGAGATTGAGTTGAATATCAAGCTACAAGAATTATCAAAACGAAACGAACTAATTAATTTGGAGACAAAAAATCTTGTGAGCTTTGGCTTAAGAACTGAGATAAAAACACCAGCCTCGTTGACTCTTCATAGGGGACTAGATGATTTTGTTGAGGGCCACTCAAAATGACGCTGACAACTGTAAGATCATTTTAGACAATTTTTGCTCGAGGGGAGGGCTTTAATTGTGCACTTGAATTTATGTGGTCTTCTCTTCTAAAAGAAGGTTAGGAACTCAGTTAAAGCTAGCATTGAATCAATTTTGGCCGTGAAGGAATCGGTACCGTATAATAAACGCCTTGGGAACCCCACGTTGCTCGAAAGGAGAAGGATCGAATCATTTGAATTTCTCATCGACGGAATAATTATGGAATAAATTTTCACGATGGAAGTTGAAATCTGTCTTGGGCTACGAGAGCAACATTTGTCAAGTCTGTCCTGAATAGTCTCCTCCCCATTTACACAATGAGTGCCTTTAAACTCCATAGGAAAACCTGACAATATAAGGATGAAATAGTGCGAAACTTCTTGTGGGTCAAAACAAATAATGATGGAAGGTATTATGTGAGCACAGCATGGGAGAACATATGTCAACCAAAACCAAAAGGTGGACTTGGCTTCATAAGATATGGAGATATCAGTACTTCTAAGCTTCCCAAAATGGCCTGGCAACTAACTCCATTAGGTTTGGCTGCCACACTCCTTGAGAAGAAATATGGGTCATGTAAAAGACACGCTGACTAGAAATAGCTGCATCCATATTTATTGGCAATGGTTCCACCACTAAAGTGTGCACTAACCCCTAGATCACGGGTCTAACTAATTTGCAGACGAGTAGAATGAAAGCCTGGGTGCCCTGCTTATTTGTTATTGTCATGCTTATACATTGTGTCCTGTGTGGAAAAATGTCAGATCGATGCATGCTTTCTTGCAATAAGAGACCCTGTCGTGTAACTGTTCGTGTTACTGTTAAGAATTTGATCCTGATCAGTGGTTACACTTTGCTGCAGTTTTGGATAGTTGAGGTTGAACTGGGATTGCCTTTTGGAAAGTGGCTGGTTTCCTTGTTTCACTGATAGTTCTGATAGTAGATCATGTCAAGCAAGAAGGAAGAGAAGGCTCAGGATGCGGCTGAGCAAATCAAAGCAGCGGCCTTGAGTGCTGCAAAAGGCCTAAGCCAAGCTCAGGCTGAACTGCTGCCCAAAATGTTAATGCTTATGGACAGAAGGAAGAAGGAACAAGTAGGTGGCAGGAGAAGAGGGAAGAAAAGAGACAGATGTATCTGATGAGTACTGAGAAGGCTGTGAGGCTGGGTGAGAGGAAGGACTTGAAGGCTACTTCTTCTACAATAGCAGGCTCAGCTCAGTGCCGGAAGTGCTATCAATTGGGTCACTGGACTTACGAGTGCAAGAACGAGCGGGTTTACATCTCTCGTCCATCTCGGACACAGATACCGAAGACCTGGACAATCTAGATACCAGGAAGGAAGATAAAGCAGAGAAGTCAGAGAAGCGATCCAACAAGAGTAAGACGAAGCAATGCTCTGACTCTGAATCTTCCAGTGACGGTGAGGCTTCAGTCTTCGAGAGAGACAGTGACAGTGAGTCACGGTCAGAGTCAGATTATTCTTCCCAAGAGAGCAGCTCAGGTGATGGCTCATCCTCAGATTCAGAGAAAGAGAGGACGCACCAGAAAAAGAAGAAGCAGCAGCAGAAAAGCAGGAGAAGGAGGTACAGCTCATCATCCCAGTTATCTGACTCATACACTGCCTCTGAATCGGATTCTGACAGTACAAGCCGGTGAAGCAAGAGCAGGAAGCAGGACTGGAGGCATTGAAATGGAAAAGGCGCTTTGAAGTGAAAAGCACTTTAAAGTGTTGATTACAGACCAGGGGGACAATTTATCGAGCAGACCATCTTTCCTGAGCTAGTTTGCCCTCATACTAAAGTTTGTTGACTAAGCATCCTGCAGACTTCATGCTCTGATGGACCATTATGGTTTTTGAGTTGCGATAGAATTCTGGTGGTAATTTGCTTCGCTGTATTGCTCTGTAGAATTTGATTCCATGTGTTGTGCTTTTTGACTTAGATAATGAAGACTAAGTAGACTCGACCATTTGGTGGTTTATTCATGGAGATCCATTTTGTGCTTTCACTCGTACCATTCACAATGGGATTTATGCACATATCAGATTAACATGTTCTCGTTCTCTTACAGGGAAAAAAATGTTCTTGCTCCAGATTTTCTGTGGCAGGCCAAAAGATGTGCAAGGATAAAGAGGAGAAAATCGAGAGTTTATGATGATTCTGGTTATTGCTCTTTATGTTTAAATACGTCATTTATAACACATGTACGTGTGTATATATATATATTATGTCCTTCTACGGAGAAGAGGTATGTCCTTGCATTGTTGCCTGTGACAGAAAAGTGCCTTTCTGGCTGGGGAGAACTTTTCAAGTTTCAACGTTGTGTGTATTTTTTTTTTAGACATTTTCCTTAATGAAAAGTATCTCTGTCTATCATTGTACAATGTTTTCTCAACTCATTCGCTTTTACCCCATTTTCCAATATTACAAAAATAAATTAAAAAATGGAACTTCCTTGAAAGTATACCAAAAATCCTCCACCATTGTCAAACGTTCACTGGATACAGCTTTCAGGCAGGAATGTACATCGTTCTCATGGCCAGTGCATGCCCTCGGCGAAGGCAAGGCAATTGTCGACTATGTTAGAGAGCCTCTCATTCTGGGTTTTGAGCGGGTTGAGCCCTGAGAACTCATCGTCACAGTCCGAGTAGTCGGTTATGGCACTGCTGAGGTAGGTGGTGAGAGTCCCATAGTCCCCTGATGGGATTGCGTCCACGGCCGTCTGGATGTCCTCGAGGGCATCGTTGAAGTCGTCCTTGCAACCCTTGAGGCTCAAGAGCATTGCCGGGCTAGTTGCCCTGCCCTGATAGTCTGTCACAAGCTCCATGGCAGCTTTTGTCTCATTGACGGCGACCTTGATTGAGGCCTGAAGGATGACCATCATGTCGTCCAGTGTGGCGTGGCCGACCAGGAATGGGGCCATGGTCGACTCGCAGAGGTCAGGGTAGCTCGTCAGTCTGGTGCACAATGTGTTAAGCTTGAGGGCAACCACACCTGGGAGTGGCACATTGACAAAGCCAGGGCTGGCTGGTGAAGGCGAAGAAGTGGCTGCCTCAGGAGAAGGCGTTGCTGTTGGAGGGAGCAAAGTAGATAACGGACTTGGCGTAGGTGAGGCAGAGACCGAAGATACTGGGGTGGGAGCTGGAGTTGGCACAGGCGGAGTAGATACCGGGGTTGGCTGGGATGGGGTAGATGCTGGTGTGGGAGCCGGAGTGGATACCGGGGTTGGTGGAGGTGGCGTCGATACTGGGGATGGTGGGGGCGGCGGGGTTGTTTTGGGTGTTGGTGGTGGGGGGCTGAGTGTAGGGGGTGGTGGGCTGAGTGTAGGGGGTGGTGGGCTTGGCGGTGGAGGAGAGGCGACCTCTTGAGGCGGTGAGCTCTTTGGGCAGGGAGGAAGAGGAGTCTCGGGGGGTGGCGGGCTCATGGAGCTTGGCAGAGGAGTTGCCACCATGGGGGGAGGAGGGCTATATGGGCTCGGTGGGGGAGTTGCTATCTTGGGTGGCGGGGGGCTATATGGGCTCGGTGGGGGAGTTGCTGTCTCGGGTGGCGGGGGGCTGTATGGGCTTGGTGGGGGAGTTGCTCTCTCGGGTGGCGGGGGGCTGTATGGGCTTGGTGGAGGAGTCATCACCTCCGGTGGCGGTGGGGTACCTGGGCTCGGAGGAGGAGGAGTCGCCACATATTGGGGTGGAGGAGGGGTGGACACGTGCTGTGTCGTGGGGCCAAGCAAGAGATGGGACGTGCCGGCCGAGTTGAGCGGAGCACATTGGGCATCGGCTGAGTCAGGGAGGAAGAAGGAGGAGAGGAGGACGAGGAGCAACATTTGATCCATCTTGTGCTCCATTCCCTTTGGGGTTCGTCTGTTCTGTTGGGAGCAATGATTTTGATCCTCAAGAGGGGAGAACAATTTAAGGAACGGAGGAGTTGGGAAGAAGATGGGAAAACAGCTTATATGGAGTTTATGGGTTGGAGGAAGCACTCTTGTTTTCCGTCTGAATTGGGAGTTGGAGAGTGAATTTAGGTTGAGGAGGCCGTAACAGCCTGTGAGTTTTTTTCAGGCGCAAGTTCTCACCAATTTTCAAGGGAGCCTGATCAGTCCGTGCACCTTGCAAGCTATTTCTAGCCATGGCTTGTCACGCCGAGGGCTGGCTGGAATTCAGCCCAGCATTTGCCATTTTACATACCGGAATACTGCGGTGAGCTGACTAAATTTATCGTCATCACATCCCGCACTTGACGTATTTGTTTTCCCCCATAGGGTGGATCACATGCTCTGTTCTTCTCGAATCGAAACCTGTTTCTATCGGTTGGTCTGAGATGCTTTATGGTAATTTCATGTTGGATTTGACTCATGTCGTTGAAGAACCATCAAAATCATAAGGCATTCAATGAATCAGATTAATACTTTGTACGTGCCAACCATGCATTAACGGGGATGATCTTGGACGTCATCATCTTTTATTATCACGTGGTGCAGAGCAAAAAAAATCAAGACTTGGTACGTATCTATTAACCATACGTATGGAGAGGCCTGGACAATGAATTTTGCATAAATGAAGAGTCCTACAAGCAAAAATGCTTGCTCCATGTTTGCCCCTTGGAGTATTTCAAAAACAATCTCACAAGCCATCTCTCTCCCATGCAGCTGCGATAATGAATCACACTCCCGTGCAGTCCGAGGACATCATCTGGTGCAACAGTTCCTTTTTCAGGTAAAAGGGGCATTATGGTGACATCGGTTGGTTGTTGTGTTCGATAACCATCCATCCTTGCAACTTACTGCAGAGAACTAGAGAGAGCTGTTTCGAACAAGAAAAAATAAAAGCAGAGATTGATTTTATTGTGGGATGATAATCCTCCGGGCAATGACACACTTTGTTTAATCTCGAACACAGTGTTCACAGAAAGACACATAGATCTTCCAAATCCAACAAAGAAAATCACAACAGAGACGGCCGCAAACTTATGCCCCTTAGATCTCAAAACAAGTCGGGGGCTGGGATTGTATTTCCTAGGCACAGAAAACAGAGTGAAAGAAGAGTTGCTCTGTTATCGATTTATAAATTTACTCATGGTCTGAGCTCTTCACCACTGTAACGGGACAAGACCCATTGTTCACCACATAATTGCTAACACTCCCGAGTATGGCCCTGCAAGAGAAGAGAGAGGAACATTTACAAGAGAATCTTTCAAGAAAAATGAACAGATCAGATTCTTATGGAACACACTGGGAGATTTCAACTATTCAAGAGGTAAATTCTGAGTATCCTAAATGTTCTCAAGCAAATGCTAGAAATAAGGGGGATTGGGCTTCTCCGCATCTCCAGTTCATAGTCAAGGATTATGACTGATGTTTGGTCCCAGGGTCATTATGGTATCACAGGCAAAGATGGAAAGATGTAGCGTGTGGATGGCAATGAATCACTGTCCAATGCTCATGATAGTTGTGTACATGACATTCGAAAGCCACACCCATTGGACATCTATTCGTGGAAATTCTCGAGAGGTTTGTATAAAAGTCGACTTTTGGTCCATTGTACATAAAGAATATCAGGAGTTGTCAGCAGCAGTAATCTGGATATGGTCGACAAGTTAGCTCAACTATGAACTGCACCATGCAGCAATTGACAGAGGAACCTAGTTCATTTATGAGATAGTTCTTCAGGAAAGAACTGAAATGGAAGATCACATTTTAAACAAGTCCAGAACTGTACAAACAACACAAGAGCATTGGTCCATATCCTACCTCTTAAGCTTGCCAAGACCCCTGTTTCCAATGATAAGGCAGCTCAGAGGGATCTTGTCTATGGCTTCACATATCTTCTCACGGGGATCTCCCCAGTAGATCTTCAAGAGCACTATGATCTGCAGAAGCACCAAGACAAGGGGATCAATAAATAGCAATCCCAAGCAAAAGTTGGAAATTCTACCAAGATAAGCTCAATCATAGTGACAAGCAATGCAGGGAAAAAAATATAGTTACCTCTTTCTGTACAGCTGCAGTGCTGAGGATGTCAAGGGTCTCAGGATCAGGTTTCACCCCATATTTCTTCATGATAAGGGGATCGGAAAACTCATTCAGAGGAATAAATGCTGCCAAGCATGTGAAGCAGGGCTACAGCTTAAAGTGACATTTTCTAAAAATGGTCAGAAGAAACTAAAAAGTAATGCATTTTTTTCCTTGCCACAGATATGTACTCAATCAATGATCTAAAAGTCAGAGTCAGTTTGGCAGCAGAGAACTTGGAAAACTCTACCAGTCTTCGGTTTTCATTTTCTTGAAAATCACAGAAGATAAAACTTAACGCCATGTGATATCAAAGACACGATTTTTATAAAAACACTGAAAGCTGTCTGTCTTTTGAGAATGAAACAGTAATATTTCAAAGAAAAAAGCAATTCGCACATGGAAAGCAAAACACTAGAACCATCTGTTGAAATTACTCTCACTGAACTTGACTGTTACATTCAGATCACAGGAATGGTGCTGCCAGGTCATGTTCTTAGGCTGTTGCTAACATCTACAAGTTCAACATTTTGGTTGTGGCAAAAGATCACGCATGGTTTATATTTTTGCTGGAAGCTCAACTTATTATTCACTTCTTGATATTCTATATTTTAATTGACGCCACAGCCCCCCATAAGTACACCAATTCAGATCTTTCCATTAGGATTCGACAGTAGAGGATCTTGTTTTGGTCTGGATGCTTGTACCTGGGAGAAATCCTAATGGTCCACTTCACTTTCTCATCTCAAAACTAATGTCTACGTCAATATATGCATTATCAAAGGAGGCACAGAGAACTGTGGATACATGAAAATTGAGATTTTTGACCAAAGAACGCAAATGGAGTGTGGAACCTTGGCATTGAACCTATAGTGGAAAAGAACAATATGTCAAAGGTCTCGAGTTTAAGTCCATTGGATCGGATCATCTCAGCGAGGCCTGATCTAATCGGGGTAGGGCAGATTCAGGTAGGACCACAACCATTGAGTGCTATTCATCCGTGACAGTATCAATTTCCAAATAAAATAATTTCTCGGGGAACTAATATCCAACTTCCCTTTAGAAATTTAGAGAGAAGAACATCGACGCCATGTGTCTGGGTACTTGTTATAAACCAAAAGAGGCGTCTGATCCGCAGCAAGATAAACTCACTGGAACCGAGCATCGGAGCTAGCCACAGAGAAAGGACAAAGCAATAGGCAGGGCACGTAGATATGTAGAGAGGGAGAGAGAGAGAGAGAGAGAGAGAGAGGTTTACGTGAGCCAGTGGTCTCCCAGAGCTGCATCTCGCCCTCCTCATAGTTGCCTTCGGGGCGGACGGTGACGAGGATGAGATGGTCACCGCCGCGCGCAACGTTGTCCACCGCCCACTTCAGCGCCTTCCTGCTGCACGCCGAGAAGTCCACCGCAACCCCGACTCTCCTCTCCATTATCAATCCCTCTCTCCTCCCCTTCCCTCTCGCTCTGCGCGCCGGTGACGAGAAAAGCTTAGATCTTTTTGATCCGTGAAATTAGAGTCAGACCGCAGCAAATTCCAGGAGGAGGAACAGATTAATTAATTAGTAGAGACAGAGACCGGGTCGCCTTGCTTTACTGGGTTTAGTTATTCTGCATCTCGGTACACGGTGGAGTGTCGATGAAACTGATTCTCTACCGTCCAACAGATGGCGAATGGGATCTGACGGTTTTCCGATGTGAGTTTCCTGATAGTTAAACGCAGGGGAATTTGCTTCTGAGGGCAATTACCGTTAAAGAACAGGACGGGATAATGCCAGAAGGACAAACATTACATTAGTTGACCAAATCTTTTAAAATAGGATTGGATATATTAGTATTTTTTAACTTAATAATTGATGTATTTTTAATTTAATTATTATTCTTCCGCATATCTTCTATTTTCTTTTGTTTTTTTACCTCAGATGATATACCTACAACAATAACTTTAAAAATTGATCAAATCAATTAGTTTCACCATAAATTAATCATTCAGCTAATCCTATTTTTAAAATTAACCAAATTGTATTGTAAATGCGGTTAGTTTCGATTGAAACCGACTAGTCCCACGAACCCTAATTGAACAGATAGGAAGATCAATCGACTTAGAATTAAAAATACAAAAATATATTATAATACACTTATTTTATTTTATCATACTTATATTTATATTTCATATTGGTCTTGAAGTTAATATGGTAGTTATATTAATAGTTTTTATAAATTATTATCAAAGTATAATATTATGTCAATTATTTGTAATATTTATCATTAATATTATTTATTAAATATACATTCGACTTATTGAATCTCCGCCTGATTTATGAACTTATAAACTTATATTTTGACAAGTTCCCGATCTAGTTCAATTTAGAAACTATGCCTAACATGTAATAAAAAATAATATTTTCATAAAATATTTCAAGAAGACCATTGACATTTTCACTGTATTTTTTAATTATATGCGTGATAAATCTTATAATAAAAATAAATCCATAATATTTTGATTATTGGGTAAAGAGAGTGATGTATTATATCAAATTATTTTTCTTTATTCTTACTTAATTTTTAATCTTAGTAAAAAGGGAAAAAAAAAAGGCAGTTTCATGAATTGTAATTTCCCCATGATTAATTACGTGCTGAAGTTTGAGCACAACATATTCAATCTCTCTCATCACTTTTTTGAAGTGCCAAAACATATGAAATAATTTTAAGGGTAATCAGCTCAATCTGTCACCCCTTCTTATGGTGAAGGAACAGTGTAAATGCAGAAAATACGGCTCCCAGGAAAGTGAAAGCCAGGATGAGGACGACGACCGCGACAATCGAACCCGAACCCGAACCCGAACCTAAACCTATGAACTCTTGACTGCTCCGGTTCTTCTGTTTCCTCTTCTTCTTCCACTTCCTCTTCTTGGCCTCACAGTACTCTTCCACCTGATCGCATAGCCCCTCGTAATGGAAGTCCCCCTCCACGTTCACTCCCTCGCAGAGATCCCTAAACAGAACCGAAACTCTAACCTCCGAGCCCAAGTGGTTCGTCACGACCCCGGCCTTCTCGAGGATCTTCTCGTCCTTGTCCGAGCTCACGAGGCTGTGAATCAAGCAGGTATAGGCAGAGACGCAGGGAAGGTTAACGCACCGGGTCTGCTCGAGCGCGATGAGGTTCCTGAAGAGCCGTTCTGTGGATTGGTTTATCACAAGGGGAGGAAACTGGAGGACACCATTGCTGAAGTATATGTCCAGCAAGCTCCCACTGTGAGCCACGCACTTGAATTTAATGCCGGCCTTCCTCAGCTCCCTAGCCGGTTTTAGTCTCTTCGGGACCAAACCGGTCGTCTCCTCCTCTTGCTTATTACCTCTGGGATAGGGCAGTGTCGGGATCAAGCAGTTGTGGATTAGGTCGAGGAAATGATGGGCTTCCTCGTTGAACTTCTCCCGGAGATTCCGGGGCTCCCCCGGGATCATACCCTTAAAGAACCGGTAGACTAGATCGGACAGAGGCTCACCACACTGCTCCTGGGCTCGGACGACCTGGAACAACCTCTGGAGGACGAACATCGGCATCTGGTTCTCGAGCAGCACCATGTCACACCTCAGGTCATATAGCTTCCCAGGAGTGCCAAAGATCGGGTCGCCCCTCCGCCGGAGGCTCTTGTTCGAGTGCTTGATCAAGAGCTCGAGGATGAAGCTCCCATCGACAAGCAACATCTCCTCAAACTCGTTCACCGAGAACTTGACAGTGTCGGAGTAGCACCTCCTCGCCTGGCGCTCTAGCTCTCGAACCGCCTTCATGCACTTGTCTATGGTCGACTCCAGTTCCAGGTTCGGTATCCTGTCATTACATTAAAAAAAGATTTATGAACTTGCTTTCCATGTTAGAGGATCATCCTAAGATTAAAGGATTGGGTTCTCTCGGGGCTTTCGCACCTGTTGAGGAGAGCGAACGAGTACCGCCACTTCTGGCACTCCATGTCCTTTAAGGTTGCCGTTCCATGATGGAATGGGCCAATCGAGAGCCCCTCAGGGAAGTACGCCCGCCTATTCTCCCTCGCCAGTCTGTCGGGGACCCGGGTGATGCTTATCGATGAAGAGAAATCCTCCATCTTCACTTTGATGGAGGACACGAGAGAATTGCTCGGGTGCGTGATCTCAATCGAGATGTGATCCCCAGCACGCAGCTGTTCCCTCGTCCCATCATTGTTCTCCATCCGATCTTCAGGGAACTAAAGTCCTCTCCCGTGCAAGTGGAGGCGCTACATCTGCAAAGTTCACATTGTATGCTGAAGATCAGTAGTAACGCAGATGACATCTGAACGAACAGTTTGATCATAGGAAGAGACCAACCAAGCCCATCAATCAGATTAAANATCGATCATAGTAAGAGACCAACCAAGCCCATCAATCAGATTAAAATAATTCCCTGAATGCGGGAGAAGGAGATATTAATTAGTTAATTGTCACATCTTGGACATCAAACTGACCGATAAATAAATGACAAAAAGGCTGATGGCGAGAATCCAAGTGACTTGCGAAGATTGGTCACCAGAGAAATTCCTCCTTTCTTCCTCTTCTTCTTCTCCTCCTTCTTCTTCTTTTTTGGGTTTAATTACAAAGTAACTTCCAAAATTATCAGATAAGGACATTAGTACCCCAAAACTTTTACATCAAACAGTTTACTTCCAAGAATATACCAGCTTGCTTAATCAATTAGTTTAAAAAAAATTGATTGCCCCAGATGAAAATGTATATACAAAAGCGCACACGATGGATGGGTCTCTTTTACAATGAGTTTTCCTCACCTTCAACCAGTTTCGAGCTACCATTGTCACACTACTGCAGAGCCGACTCGGTCATAGCAGCATCATTATAGGTTTTTCTTGGATTCCTATTATAGAAATGAGGTCGAGTGCTAACCGGCTCGAGCCAATGTATCCCACCAGAAGTTACCCTCTCAAAGTCGCACTGAGGGAGTCTTGCTCAAGATAAATTTTAGGGGTAAATTATCTGAACCTGAAAAGTACAGGGTGCTATTGGGCAATAATCCGACAGTTTTTCAACAAAGATGCATCAAGCAAATGACAAAGGCAAAGCAAGGGGAGCTGTTCTACTTGTACACTGCCGCTTTGGACTTGATCTGAAGAGCATTTACCAAACCCGAAAGATAGCATAAAATTCCTTTTCTCGATCTCAAGTTAAACCCGATTGCTTAACGAGCAATTCTAGAATTCTTACCAGTTTTATATGCCGCCGTGCTGGGCTTTCTATGACTAGTCATGTGAGCTACCACTAACTGTGCCCGAGAAAAGCCGACCAATGCAGTCAGGTGTGAACTCAAGAAATTCTTTACTTCATAACTGACAAAAGAGTAACCCTCGCAAGATGGCTAATGATGCTTCCAAGATCTCGACAAGCAATGCCCTCTACTGCCTCATGTGTTAGTTTTCCGACACTAAACAGCCACAAGGAGCAGTTATACAATAAACACAATTCTATCATTAACATGTTTCTGTTAAAATGATTCAGGAAATAGGCTGTATCCTCAATCCGTTGATACGAAAGCTCTACCTTCTCAACCATTAAAAAAAAACAAAGAAAGGAAAAACTCTTTACCAAATCAAACTACCCCTATATCATCATGAACGTGATTGGGCGCTCCCCTGTGTTGAATAGGAACTCAGTGTGAAAACTTGCTCTGGTCGTAAAGAATCTCATAACATAGCCTGTTGACAGTTCCAAGCGATGCCTTGTAGAGGACATTACTAGACTGAATAGAGCTTCATATCTCACGCTTGAGAATTACATTGATTATCCCTATAGGAGACTTGGGCCGGTAACGCTCATCTGTATCCACCTCCTCGATTTCCTGTAAGAGAATATCACTAGTTCAATTATGGAATGGATTCTACAAAGAGAATTTTAACAAGTTTACCCTAGATCAAAGAGAAGATTTCTTAGGTCATTACCTGTACAACATCCTCTCCTTTGATGACCCGGCCGAACACATTCAGCTTCTCATTCAGATTTGGTATAGGTGCAGTTGTGATGAAGAGCTCAAAACTCTTACTGCCTTGTTTGTTCTTTGAAGTTCCAAGCATAAAGGCCTCGTGCTTCGGGCTGCAAAATTTAACAGTGACAGGTAGGTAATGGCCAGAATTCAGCAAAATTAACTGTGGAGATGGTAAGATCAATGGATTTACCTTATCACAAGTTGGCCCCGGAGCTTTCCTTTGGATGTCCAATCTTCAGTGATCCCAAGCTCTTTGGAGTCCCCTCCTTGAATCACATAGTGTTTTATTACATGGTGAAAGGGCATGCCTTTGAAATGCCCCTTTTGACTGCAAAGAGCCATGGAATCACTTAAATCTGAGAATGATCAAGAATGTAAAATGCATATCGCGTCACTAAGTACGACCAACTGTTGAGGCCCATATTTTCAAAAAACAACGAAGTAAATTGTCCATCTCATCATATGTATTCAGTGAGGTTAGTGACAAGGAGAGAATTCTGAATTCTTCCATGATTAGAGAGAAACTAGCTCCAAATGCAATATGGCTATACAAAATAGAAGAGAATTATTCTCAGAAAAAGGGAAGAGAGAGATTTGATCAAAACAAAATAGAAGAAGTGAATTACCACAAATCCAGGAATTTGTCCACAATCTCCGGAGCACCATCCTTAAAAAGTTCCACAATGATATCCCCTTTCGATGTGTTCAGAATCTACAGAAGAGATGAGAAACATGTTAGAGACTGTTTAGAGTTCACTACTGAAAATGAATTGCACAATGCAATCTCATCCAAAATTTACTGCAAATGTTTGAATGAAGTTTTCAAATGAGAGATTACAAATAATCCTGTCCTATTTAAAGGCAAGGTAACATGCACGTTTTTAATGCAAGTAAATAGACTACAAATCTTGAACAATAATTATAATAATCACAATTTCTTAAAAGAACAAAAACATCTATTTGCCTAGTGCTAGAAAGAAACGGTTTAAAAATTAGAAAGACAGTCAGTGTGACAGAAAAAAAAGTCCCATCCCAATAGAGACAATGGTTATCTCAGGCAAAGTACCTTTCTTCAGGCAAAAGTAGGAAATCATTTTAAAATCAACAAGGAATTGAAAACTTACCGCAAACCCCGGAAGGTCATATTTCTTAGAATCTGCAGTGGCATCTATGTCCTAAAATGGGAAGAGATGTAAGCGTTCACTGATATAAATTAAGCAGTCATAATTGCTGAAGATGTAGACACAGGTAAAAGAATATGAGTAGAATGCTTTGCAGTCTACAATGTGCAAATCTAACAGGGAAAAAGAAGAAATGGAGAACGACTATGTCAAGAACCCATGCTACCTCAAATTTTGATCCAGCACTTGTTTGTTCCATGGACCTGACAGCATACAGGTTTATCAAAAAACTCATTATAATCATGATTTCACCACATGAAAACCGTCCTTAGTAGAATTATGTGCTTAAACATCAACCAGGTAAGTGTTCATAAGACATTCATCAGGTAGTTGAGAAGAAAAGTAAGGTTGTACACTTGAATCAAATAGAATGAAATGGAATAGGAATTTTAGACTTCCATTCCATATCTTTTACTTGGTTTGAGAATTGTTATATCCATTTTGCTATGATAAATATTTTTCTCATCTAGGTAGGATGGAGTTTTCTCAAATGAAAGTTTGAGAATGCTGATTTCATCACTTCTCAAAATTACACATTCCCTCAAACTTTTAAGAAATATATAAAGATTGTTAATTTTCTATATGCTCTGTCGAATTTTATTCTATAAAACTAATTCCTTTCCACTCCTCCATATCAAATGTAACCTATGGGAAGAAGAAAAAGGAATGTGTGGAGATATCCATCCAAAGAGAGGCTCGAAGCACTAAGTAAGCCAAAAAATCACTTCCTTGACAAGTATTCTCAATCAATTTACCACTAACCTATCGACTAAATCAGGGGCCAGATGTTCATCCACCTTCCCATCTTCCTCCTCTCCTCACAACCGACTTAATAGGTACTAAATTGAAAATGCATGGAATATTGAAAGAACGAACTGACGTATACAGACTTGAAGTAACAGACCTTCGTGACCAGTGCCTGTAAGTAGCGACCATAGACAGCACGACCAAACCCAAAATGGCACAGTACAAGATTATTGTGGGGATGCTGACTCGAGATGGCCCCTTCTTCTTCTTGCTCTGGAGCAAAAGAGTCTGAGGCTTAATCCTCGCCATGGGGCTATTTAATATAAGTCAAAGGGTCTAAACTGTCGCTCTACTGAGCACCTGCAAAACGAAAAAAAAAAAAAATT
>CXYZ01007961.1:1115079-1130173 GCA_900006705.1 Sonneratia caseolaris
TTGAATCATATAAATAAAAATATTTATAATTACAATAATTTTATTATTTAGTGAGCCACCGATTGAGTTTAAATTTAAATTAATTAATTTTATTATGCTAGGCTTTAAAATAATAAGAGGTCAACCTAGAGAATCAACTATTATAACATTTGTTGAACATTAAGAACAACTTTCATATTTCTACATTCCCAAACTTCTCCGGTTTTAGCCGCCGTATACAAAATGATCCCACATGTGCAACCTTTTTTGTTACCGAGTAGAATTAAATATATCACAATATTAAATATTACACTATATATATAGAATACAAAACCAACCACTACACCTATCAACTTCGGTGCTTGAAAAACTTGGGCCATGCCAACACATCATACCATCTCAAGTGACTTAAAATCTGATTTTAAATACGAATATTTCATATTTCAACTCATACAACCCCATCCAAATAGAATAAAAATAAGTTAAATAATTTTAACTTCAAGATAAATTTTTTATGTGATATAATTAATTTAAGAAAAAATTGAGATAACTGCTGAAATAAAAATATTTATATTAATTAATCATTTTATTTCAATTTCTCTCACAAATTTCTTTTTTATTATTGTAAATGGTATTTTTGCACCTTTTCGGGGATGGAACGGCCTGAGAATCTCCGGCCCACACACAGTTTTTCGTGTCGTGTCTTGGGCCTGCTTTCAGGCTGGGCCCATTATTCACAGGCCTATCAACCAGCTATGAATGAATCATATGCAAGTCTCGGGCCACCCTGCCACGGTGTCATCCAGGCTAAAGATGTTCCACGGTGTCATTGAATCACGGGAAGCACATGAACGCCACGGGCTGGGCCTTCCCAAAGAGAGAGGGAATAATTAAGTCTACCTAAGGGGAAGGAGAGCAGTCGTTGCGCCTGAAGCGAACCTCCCGGTCCCACATCAAAATCCCCAACTCCCCACCTACCGCTGGCTGACAAGGAGGCAGGCACCAAACCAGCGCTCATCCGCCCGTCTCTCCATCTACCATCCTCCCTTGCGGCGGGCTCATAACTTCATCTAGAATTGTATCATACCTTAATGCGGGATTATCAAAGTGATCCGAACAAAAAAAATATCACTTTTTTTTTTGCTTGTTTCAAGCACATTTGTTTTGTTCACCCGAGTCACATTACATCAAAATCGTACATTGAAGCATATTATTATATGATGTTATTATTATTCTTGTGAGTTGTGAGCTAGCAGTTTTTTTTTTATCGAGGACTGAATATATAGTATTACACAATTTGTTGATCATATAAAATTTATTTTAAAAAATACATGTCCGTATACTTTTTTTTTCAAAATTTCTTAAAATTTTCATGGGCGGCAATGTTAAAATCTGAAATTGGCCAAGATTGCCACTAAATCGATTTATAACTGCTTTTATTGGGTTGATGAGCGGTTTTAGGCCGAGTCTAAGAAAGAGGCCATTTGAATCGGAACTAGCATAATATGTTTTCTTGTTGAACTGATTCGGAACTATTGCAAAACCAACCCAAATGCCCAAAAACTCTATGAATCAACATAATATTTTATTGGATTAATTTAAAATTAAAAAGGTATTTATTTTAAATAATTTGAAAAAAAATGAACTATTCATGAGTTAAATATATCTGAATCATGAGCAGCCTGCTCATAAATGATTCGAGCTGGTTCATGTATGTCTAAATTGTAATATATAATCCAACTGATTCGTTAAATAAATGAATTGAATTATAATATGATAAAAACGGTTTGGTACCAATTTTATACCAATTTAGTATATATATATATATATATATATGTATATATCATTCTCTAGGTTATGTTGCGCGTTTCACACGCGACCATTACGCCTCTAGTTCCTCTCAGGTGGACGATAACTGGAATTAATATTTGACATCGAAAGTATTTTATTTTTATAATTAAATCTTATTTATTAAAACTTATCAAAAAAGATTTTATTTATTAAAACCTTTTCTTCCACATCCAATCCATTCACCTAATGAGCTAACTACACACGCGCCACGTGACGTCTACTCTCTCTCTCTCTCTCTCTCTCTCTCTGCCTGCATGGTAGTTGCACTGTCCCTCCACTTCAATTCCCTCTCTGTCTCCCTGCGCGCTGTATTAAACCATTCCTGCGGATCTCCCAGTGCTCCCCCATTGCTCCCGCCCGTAGCGAGCGCTCATTTCTCCACTCTCCTCCTCCGACCACTCGGGGCCTGTGAGTTTCGCCTCTCTTATCCACCCCTCTTTCAAATCACATGTGCAGTTTTGTTTTTACTAAAGTTTCCTGAAGCTGACTTTTTGGCCGTAGATCTAGTGCTCCCGTTAATTTGATTTGGATGGGTATCTCAGATAAGGAGTTTAGTGGTCGGCAGTGTGCCAGATTTGGTATGAGATTGAGATGAGATCCGTTGGATGTTTGTTGTAAATGTATGATTCGGTGTAGGACAGGAGAGGGGAAGAGATAGGGAGAGATCTAGTGGGATGTCGATGCGAGTGAGATGGGTCGTAGGTGGCTTTCTTTTGTAGCTGTGATTGGTCGAATTTTACAACCTAAATTAAGCACTTGAAGGTAGTCGTGGTTTGATCTTTCATTGCTCTGAGTTTGAATTCTGCCAGTTGTTTGAGTAAGTACACTTTACCATGCAAGCTGCTTCATTCTGATCCCAAAATGTGTTTACTCCAATGGTGATCTGAATCTATTAGACTTTTATGGTGCTGCATATGTGGACGGTTTGAATGGAAATTAAATTTGCACAAGGATCTGCATTTTTGCACTTTTGATCTCCTCGTGCTTTCTGAAGTAATTATTTGGTAATAGCGTCTCCTACATTCTGCTTCCTGTTCAAATGAGGGAAAGATTGCATGTAAAGTTATATATACCGTAGCGCTTTTTGAGGAGTATTGATTTGTCAATAAATTCAAACAAGGTGATGTGAATGATTTGTTGGGTTTACCAATAGTGGATAATGCGGTGAGTGTTTATAATCTTGATTTTGCAGTAGGCTTCTTCTGTGTTCCCATCTTGATCATATCTAGTGCTCCCAATTTATTTTATAACCTTATACTACTTCAATGGATCCTGCGTTGCTTCTTGCTGTAACTGAGAGTTGTATATCAAAACATGCAGGCTTCATTGATTTGTCATCATGGCGACTGGGCAGATCTTTTCCCGCAGCACTCAAGCTCTCTTCTACAACTACAAGCAGTTGCCTATTCAACGGATGCTTGATTTTGACTTTCTTTGCGGTGTGTTGACTATCTTTGGAATGAATCCTGCTACCATTCTGATCAAATAACTTAAGTTTTTCCTACTTTCAGGAAGAGAGACACCTTCTGTTGCAGGAATAATTAATCCTGGTTCAGAGGGATTCCAGAAACTCTTCTTTGGCCAGGAGGAAATTGCAATTCCAGTGCATTCGGCGTATGCCCTGTTTCTTCGATACATTCCTAATTTTTCTTTCTCCCCTCAAACCTATGAGGGAAACAGCTTTATTTTGCAACTAAACTATTAGGAGTTGCAACTTTTTGGTTGTTCACAAACACATTGTTCAATTCTTTCTTTCCCTTTTTGTTTTGTCTTTTGGTTTGCAGTATTGAAGCAGCCTCTGCTGCACATCCTACTGCTGATGTTTTTATCAACTTTGCATCATTCAGAAGGTAATTATTCAATATCTTTTCATGATGACCAGCACACTTGGGTTATCAACTGAGTCCTATGAGCATTGCTTTTGTTGTCTGCAGCGCTGCTGCTTCATCTATGGCTGCTCTGAAACAACCAACAATACGAGTTGTAGCTATAATAGCTGAGGGTGTGCCTGAGGCAGACACCAAACAGCTGATTGCCTATGCCCGAGCCAACAATAAGGTATAGAATGATGTAGATTCAATTGGAATTTGAGCATCCATTGTGTGGTTGGATTTGTATTTTGGTTGAGATTCTATGCAGGATCTCTCTTTACTTACTCCCAATAGTGTTTCAGGTTGTCATTGGCCCAGCTACAGTCGGTGGCATTCAAGCTGGCGCCTTTAAGATTGGAGACACAGCTGGAACTATCGACAATATCATTCACTGCAAGTTGTACCGACCTGGATCTGTTGGCTTTGTCTCTAAGTCTGTAAGTGATGATTCCATTTCTATTTCTACCTTGTGAGCAAACTATAAATCAGCTATTCTTAGATATAGAATGAACGCATTGGATGAGCATTTCAAATGGATTCTAACTTCTAACATGAAAAAAAAAAAATCTCTTTATACCTGCAGGGAGGCATGTCCAATGAAATGTACAACACCATTGCTCGTGTGACTGATGGAATCTATGAAGGTGTGTCAGTTTGGTGCCCAGATGCTTGCTGGGAAAATTAGTGGATTTGTTACCTAAGTGTTAACTTGGAAATGCATTTGGACCTTTCTAGGAATTGCAATTGGAGGAGATGTGTTCCCTGGATCAACTTTATCTGACCATGTCTTACGATTTAATAATATTCCACAGGTAAAAGCCCGAATAGTATTTTTGTAGAGATTCTGAAATTAGGAGTCTAGGATACCTCTCCTCTGATGCACATTTGTTTTTGTTATATGGCTTTCTCCTTCCTCACAACATATCTGTTGCAGGTCAAAATGATTGTTGTGCTTGGAGAGCTTGGTGGTCGAGATGAGTATTCCCTTGTTGAAGCACTAAAGCAGGGAAAAGTGACCAAACCAGTTGTTGCTTGGGTTAGCGGAACTTGTGCACGGCTCTTCAAGTCAGAAGTTCAATTTGGTCATGCTGTAAGCTGCTTATAGCTATTTCTGAACACCCAATTTTTTGCACAAGAAACTCTGAAAGGGAATGTAGCCTAATATTTTATTTTCATTTTCATTTTGCATAATGTACTAGGGTGCCAAGAGTGGTGGTGAAATGGAGTCTGCACAAGCCAAAAATCAGGCCCTAAAGGAGGCTGGTGCAGTTGTTCCTACTTCATATGAAGCTTTTGAAGCTGCTGTTAAGGAGACATTTGACAAACTGGTAAACGAAAATATGAAGTTTCTTCTCTGGTTTATTCTGTGAACTCCATAACACTGGCCCATGTTTCTTATTTTCTAGGTTGAAGAAGGGAAGATAACACCTGTGAAGGAAGTTACCCCTCCACAGATCCCTGAGGATCTAAATACCGCAATTAAGAGTGGCAAAGTCCGGGCACCTACTCATGTTATTTCCACAATTTCGGATGATAGAGGTACACGCAGAAAAATACTTGTTTGAATCAAATTGTTGGATGATTAGCTTTTTGTTTTTTCATTCTAAGTTGCATGCCACAACATTTATCTATCTGTCTTGATGTCTCAGGAGAGGAGCCAAGCTACGGTGGTGTCCCCATGTCTACCATCATTGAACGTGGTTATGGTGTGGGAGATGTGATCTCTCTTTTGTGGTTTAAACGTAGCCTTCCACGCTATTGTACCCAATTTATTGAGGTGGGATTGCAGTTTGCTGATAAATATTTGTAGTTGCTCTGAAGTTGCCATTGTAGATCTTTCTAATAAGCACCTCAATATTACAAATGGAAAACTATGCCAATCCAACATTGTTACTCATGTATGTGCATGTTGTTTCTTCAGATCTGTATCATGCTGTGTGCGGACCATGGTCCATGTGTCTCCGGTGCTCACAATACAATCGTTACTGCAAGGGCAGGAAAGGATTTAGTCTCCAGCCTTGTCTCGGGTAAATTATTCGTAAATTTATCTATTTTTTTTATTGCTATTGCTCATGCTGCTGTAGTTCCAGCTGCTGATAGTACTATTCATAGTTCTTTTGATGGTTGATTCCATGTTGTCTTTGACATCACATGGAAAATAAGTGATTGAAGAGCTTTTGGAGCAGGTCTTCTAACAATTGGTCCTCGATTTGGTGGTGCAATCGATGATGCTGCTCGATACTTCAAAGATGCTTATGACAGGGTAAGATGGAATTTGGGCCATCTGTTTGAGCTGCTGATTGTGAGAATACTCCTTTTGACATCAAATATTAACTGTTTTATGTAAACTTGTGCTGTACTAGGGTCTTACCCCGTATGAGTTTGTTGAGGGCATGAAAAAGAAGGGCATTCGTGTCCCAGGAATAGGGCACAGGTATATAGAGTAAATAACCCTATGTGTTTCAAAGGCTTCCACATTTAAAATAGACTAAACTCTATATTGTTTCCATGGAAAAGGATCAAGAGGGGTGACAACAGAGATAAGAGAGTTGAGCTACTGCAGAAGTTTGCTCGCACGCATTTTCCTTCCGTAAAGTACATGGAATATGCCGTCCAAGTTGAGACCTACACTCTCGCGAAGGCAAACAACTTGGTTCTCAATGTAGATGGTGCCATTGGTTCCCTTTTCCTGGATCTTCTTGCTGGTAGTGGAATGTTCACCAAGCAAGAAATTGATGAGATTGTTGAGATTGGATATCTGAATGGTCTCTTTGTGCTTGCCCGTTCCATTGGTCTGATTGGGTAAGCTTTTATTTACATTCTAATATGCTATAATTCCACCTTAGAAAAAAGCCAGTTCTTAGAAAAACAAATCTGCCTGTGAATCCACTGAATTGACCTTTCTTGCTTCAATTTAGTCCTCTTACTCGTTGTGCTGGTTATTCTTGATTTTGAACTTCTTTAGAAAATCAAATTATGTGCTCAGATGATTAGTTTTGTTTCATTGATGCATTTCTTATAATTGGTCCCACTGAATTCCTGGTTGAAAATGCGAACAACTGGGATGATACATATCCAGTCTGGTTCTGAAAGCTTTTCGCTTCATGGATCCTTTTTTTTTTTTTTTAATTTTCAGTGTAAAAATGACATATTTAAGTATGCGGAGGTTTTCTCAAGCCAGAAAATGAAAAAAAAAAAAGAAGGGAAAAACATATGCTGAGGTCTAGTTGACCAAAGGGAGTACAAGTATGACATTAGGATTCTGCTCCTAGATGCTCCACTACTCCAATCTTTGTTATCTTGTCTAGTACTGGTCTTGATCAACTGAGTTCATCCAACTGATTTGCGCTCCTGGTGTTTTCAGGCACACATTTGACCAGAAGAGGCTGAAACAGCCTCTGTACCGACACCCATGGGAGGATGTCCTCTACACTAAATGAAGGAAGCATCAGACATTGCTCCTTCCATATTGACCTTCAGATCAAGTTTCCCGGCAGCTACTCTTCAGCATGATTAGATTGTCGTTGGTAAGTTGTAAGATGTCCGGATCATGGAAGTACTGGAATGGATCTGCACTCTTTCCTTTCGCGATTCTGTTTCTGAGAGCACTCTTGTGGTGATTGAATATCTGACTTTTTTTAAAATAATTCATTATTCAAATTTTGATCCAATGATCAACAGTCAGTGCAGAAGGATTTATCGTTCATTGCTTGAGTTTTGTCAATGACCAGTAGCAGGGCTGGACTCAGATATTCATGTTCAATCTCTGCCTTCACATAGGTAATCCTGCAGCTTTGGTTATGCGCTTAAGTTCCAACAAACCAAAATCCAACCTATCTATATGATGCAGTCTTAACGCACGAGTCCACTGACAACTTTTCATTAAACCACGTGTCTTGGACTAATGCTAATCTCTGTTGTACCTTTGATAACTTCATGAACGGCCAAGAGGTTCTTTCCTTCGACAGAAGCACGTTGCTGGAGAAAAATAAACTCTTGAAGAAAAAAACTTCAGCTTAATCGCTA
Organism: Sonneratia caseolaris; assembly: GCA_900006705.1. Lineage (NCBI taxonomy): Eukaryota > Viridiplantae > Streptophyta > Magnoliopsida > Myrtales > Lythraceae > Sonneratia > Sonneratia caseolaris. The sequence goes on from CXYZ01007961.1 coordinate 1,122,807, forward strand.
AGATCTTTATCGGTCGATACTGAATCATCCTTGTTAGATATTTGGGAAGCAGTAGCGGACGTGCCCGAGAGACGAATGGGTAAAACTTCCCTGGCTCCTGGTAATGTTAATATGGGCAGTTGGCACTGCCCAATCAGTTTAAGCTTTCGAAGTAGGTAACCCAACATGCTCTGCCCCTTTCCTTCCATCTTCAATGGCGAATACCGCCACGTCACCTACACTGCCACCTTCTCCTCTCTCTCACGCATCCCAGCAACTCAAATGTCAAATCTGATCATTCCACCAGCTCCCAACCTGAAGAAGGGGCCTCTTCTTGAGGCCGCAATAGCATTAACTGCTAGCTACCCCACCGTCGATGGACACCTCCGGCAGCCTCATCCTCGTAGTGCGGGAGCCCGGCGGCATCGCCGCCATGACGATTAACCTCCCCCAAGTCTCTCAACCCCCTGCCGCGGCCCATGATGGTGGAACTCGCCCGCCCTATCAAGGCCCTGGCTGGGGACGACTCTATCCAGACCATAATTCTGTCCGGGTCCGGCCGGGCCTTCTGCTACGGCGTCGACGTCGCCGTGGCCGAGGACGTCTTCAAGGGCGACATCGAGGACCCCGAGACTGACCTGGTCGTCCAAATGGAGCTCTGCCCCAGTGCAGCCCATCATTGGAGCCATTAACCGGCTAGCTGTCACGGCGGGTTTCAAGATAGCACTTGCCTGCGATATTCTGGTCGCTGTCAAAGGGGCTAAGTTCATCGATACACATGCGAAGTAATTCATTCGTCTCGTTAGGAACTTCTGCATTAATTGTGACTAATTCTGGTTCTGGGTTCCTTTCAAAGCTCTGATTTTGACTGTGCAGGTGTAAGAAATGGGGTTCTATATCATCTGGCTTGTGTGTGTATCTGTGCTATTGGCTCTTTTTAATGGACGAAATAGGGATAATGTGGTCTGCTGTGGAGCTGATCCATGGACAGAACCGACGACTTTCTGAGTTCTTCATGTTTCATTAGTTGTGAAATTTAGACGACTGTAATTATTAAAAAGAAAGAAAAGAAATTTAGACGACTGTGATATTTGCTCCGAAAGAGATTGAGACTTGAAGCCTTCTCGGTTTTGTTGATTTTGCCCTATTGGTGAAAGAACTGTGAATTTTGGGATCAAAGTGTTTAGATTCAATATAGAATTCTTTATTGGAGTCTACTCTTAGGAGAAAGAGGTGATCATTAGATGAATTTAATGATCATAATTTTGATAATCAAGAGTTTTTTTTTCCTTCGTAGTCAATCAAATGGAGCTTGAAAAATTCAGGACTTATTGATTGATGATAAAATTGAAATCACGATAACTTGCTGTCTCCAATATCAGTAAGATTTTGAAGCCTTCATTTGGAAAATTACATGGGCCTGTTGAAAAGGAGTCAGACTCCCAAGCTACGTTTTTACGTTTACTGGATCAGACTCAGTTTGATTGCGGTATAAAGTTATAGTAGAAATGCCAATTACATGAACAACTGTACTTTCAGTTTTGGGATTTTCCCTTCATGGGGCCTCTCTCGGAAGCTTTCCCGGATCAATGGACCCGACTGAGCATGTGGAGTGTCTCTAACTGCCATGCCTCTCACTGCTGAAAGTGCTGAGAGGTGGGCATTAGTGAACCATCTAGTTGAAGAACACGACCTAATGAACAAAGCTCGAGATGTTGCACTGGCCATAATAAGGAACACGACCTAAGATCTGGTGTTGAGATACTAGTTGGTCATCAGTGATAGTCTAAAGCTCGATCTTGGCAATGCTCTTGCTCTGGAAAGGTTATTTGCTCTCTATTTGATTGCAGTATTTCAATCTTTGCAGGAATCATTCTTTGGATTTGAAAATGTCAATCACAGCGAAAATTATTCTGAGCTCTAAGGAGAAATAGAACAAGGTGGAAAGATGATTGCATTGAATCTTGATTAGGGAAAATTTGAACTAAGCGGCCCCTTCTGCAGTCAGTCTTTGTACCTACAATTTTAGCCATGTTTGTGTTTTCATGTCACCTTTGTGTTTCTAACGTGAATAGGTTTTTGCTGTTCTGATTGTTGTTCTTTAGAGTTATAGGATCCCATCCTAAAGATCTGTCATGAAAATGTGGTAGAAACCACGGATATACACCATCTCAATGTTGGGTAGATATTGTCAGACAGTTCTTTGTTTCATTTCCTATTGAAACGAAACAGTTAAAATCATTGTTCTGGCTATGTTTGGGGCATGAGGCGAAAAGGTCTCTCCAATTTGGGCCTGGGCGTTCTTGATGCGTCATCACTGTTGCACTCAAACCCTTGACATTGTGGTTGCTTACATTCATATTCTTTCTTCCCCGAGAAGAAATTCTTGAAAAGTAAAGGAAAATACATTTTGTGCATTTCTTCTGGTGATTATGACCGTTGATCATTCCAATCCATGATTGTTGGGAGGGAGCTCACCAGTACTATGACGCGATGAGGAAGGAGCAGTTCAAGAAGATGCAAGAATTCATAGCAGGATGAGGCCCTAAGAAGCCCGTTTCCAAAATATAGAGCTGCTGCATTAAACAAATTCAGATGCCAATTTGAGAAGAAGATTAAAATAAAAAAAAATCTGTCCATGCACCACAACTTGCAGCAAATGTTATCGGAAGTAAAGACTAAGGGGCTGCTGAACAAGTATCTAGACCAGTTTAAGTTGCAAGTAGACTGAAAAATTGAGAAAATAGACTGAGAAGATTCTGTCCAATCCTTCATCTTCTCTTCCCATCCTCTGGTAGTGAAATGACGTTGCACTATTTAATCTGTTCTCTGAGTAGCGAAACTGAGGCTGAAGGCCCCCGTGCTACAGAGTATGAGAAGCTACGTTCTCAAATCCTTGGAAGCAATAATTTATTTCCTAATGCTCTTACATCATTGGAAACTCGAGGAAACAGAAAGTTACGATCTTATGAATCAGATCATTCCGTAGCTTGATTGCCATTCTTGCTGAGTAAACCTATTCATCACCTTCGGATCGATTCTCGTAGAAGACGTTGGGTAAGATGCAGGCTGTGACCTTAACGGCTCTGCGGGCTGCACTTGGGTCAAATGGAGCAGAATCCAGGTTTCTTTCAGCAAACAGGGAAGGTAGTTGGTTAGTTCAGTTTTCTTTATTTGGAGTTCGTTTCAAAGAGAGATCAAGATGATGCCGATCCAGCTGTTACCAACCTGCATTGTCCATCTCATTTGGAAGAAGTGCTAGTGAAAAAGAAGAGAAGATATATTGGTCGTGAAAATGTAAAATTACGTGAAAATGATCGATCCATTCTGCGTTCCATAACATCTTCATTCCCTTGTCATTTCCATGTTTGACGGAGAGGCCGGTTTTTAAGCCGAAGGTTGAAGACAAGCAGTGGACTAAATTCTTACTTAGTAGCCAAAATCACTTTGATGTAAATTGAAAGCTAAAGCTGGCCTATCCCACCTTTTCTTGTGCATTCGGTCCTTTTCTGCTGGCCTGCTACAATTGCCTTGAAAGTTGCATCTTGTGACAAAGCACATGATGAGAGAGTCTCACTGGTCCCATAGTGCAACCCAAGGGGACAGCTTACGTAAGACTGCTCGGTCGATGAATCCAAGAAACTTCTCCCCAACATGTCAGAGATTTTGCAGCTCGAAATGCCATCACGAGGACCCCCACCCCCACCCATCCATTGACAGTCTCTCCAGTGTCATCCCGAAAAAAGTCCGTGTAGGATCCCCTTGTCATGGACGGGGAAGTCTGAAAGTAAGTAGAGGTTGCAATTTCTGGTGACGGAAGTGAGGTAGAGACATGGATCAGAAGGCGGTAACGAGACACCAAGAAATACGTAGCGCACATAGTAAACGACGATTGTGTCGTGTCGTCTGTTGAGATTGGAAATTTTATACCCAAAAAAAAAAAAAGACAGAGAAAAGAATGGTAGGAATAAGAAGAGAGTTGATCATTATCAAAAACCAAGAGAATTCATCGGGAAAAGTTAGGAAATTACATATAACTAACTGAGCATATCGTAGATTTAGAGAAATTAAACTGAAAAACAAGTTACTTTTAAGATTATCAAAACAAAATTTAGAATAATAGAAAAACAATGATAATTATAACTGTGTGGGGGATAGAGTAGAAAATGTCGATTCCCATCGTGAAGGTTCAGCTTGGAAAGGAATGAACCGAGACCCGACTTGGTTGGCTCGGTCAGAGCCCGAAGTTCGTTAGGTAAAAAAATGCATGTGAAGTCGATCGACAGGACTGTTAGGTTGGTGGAGGGGGGATGGGATAGTGACAAATGACGATAGCGTGGGAAGGGCTTCAACTCGGTGAACAGGTCCCCTGATTTTGCATGTGCCCATTTCAACTAAGATTTCGGACAGGCCATCGATGACAACCTTTCTACCTTAATCGACCCCACATGGGATGTGCAGAAGGACAACCTTTTTGCGGTGCTAAATCCACTATTGGCAGTGGACACAGTCTGCTAATCAGCCAAGTTGTAAGCATCACGTTACTGTGCGATAGAAAACCGAGTATACAGCCATCTGTCAAAGCTGTAGTATAACGACCCCCCGAGCCGAGCGTGACCTGGTCGGGTGAGCGGGCAGGTCTGTGTGGTGTTCGAATGCAGATGTAGTAGGACCTTGAACATTCTGATTACCCTCATTCTGAAACGACACATCTCTTGACACCACCAAGGGGTCAAATCCTACAAGGAATTTCGATTTTTTCAAGTGGTCGATGACTCGATGGTGTGCAGTTCATAGTGATCTTGAGTGTCGTAAGTTCAANTGATGACTCGATGTGTAGTTCATAGTGATCTTGAGTGTCGTAAGTTCAACTTAGCTGAAGCAGACACTTGTTAGGCCCACACTGTGCTTCAATACAGAGATGAGAATAGGAAAAGTTATGACCTTATGAGGTTCAAGGGGGGGCTCACATGCTTATGCAGTCGTGCGGGACCATTAAAACTGTATTCGCATTTCTGCACGTTTGGTTCGAGTATTGTCAGATTACAATAAATATCAAGACTGCATATAAAATTTTAACCAAATCGAAACTCTGTTGTACATCAGCATTATCAATCGAGAAAATGAAAAATTGGTTATAAAATTTAGAAAATATAAGTGAAACTGTTGAACAGGTGGTTGCAATGTGAAATGTCGCACGGAAAAATTATCAAAACAAGTGAAGTGAAATATTGTGGATAATTTACCCCATCAAATTACTAAATCATTTCGTGTTGTATAATCAATTATTTATTTTAAATTGGAATTTAATAAAACTTGATGGATAATTTAATTGATTCTCCCGATGAAAATGTCTTATTAAAGTGTAAAAATCGATTAACTCATTTGGAAATAACTCTGAATTTGTTCTAAAAATGAAGGGAAATTTAAAATCATCAAGTATGAGTGCGAGAACATACGTACGTGGATGGTTAATTGTGTTGTTATGATCAAAACCCATACATGTGAGTATGCATGTCTACATCGCTTCACTTCATCGACTAATTCATATCCGACCCGGGTCGGCCCATTTAAGAGGTAGACTCTTCTCTCCCAACATCAGTTCTCTACATTCACAAGACTCGAATTTGAGATCTTAATTAAGGAAAAAATGTATCGAATCACCTCAACCAATCTGTAAAGAACACATTCCGTTTCACTGTATTTGAAAGTAAGTGTATAGTCTCATTTATAAGGGGATTATTTGTACTGTGGACGTCAGTATCACCAATACAAATTATGAGGTTGATGAGCAAAAGAGACCCAACAAAGGGCTCTTCCAATGGTTAGTATTTTCCCCCCATCCTCCACCGTCCCCATTCCCCACTTCCCTTCCGGTGAAGTTGTCCGGCCTGTCGTCATTTGACCTCATAATGCCGCACTGCGGCTTTGGAATACGGTCCCATCTTCCATAATGGCCAAGATCTTGCATTCTGATGATGCGGAAACGCCTCTAGTTCTCGTGCTATCGGAGAGAGGGAACAGATCGGATANTGTACTGTGGACGTCAGTATCACCAATACAAATTATGAGGTTGATGAGCAAAAGAGACCCAACAAAGGGCTCTTCCAATGGTTAGTATTTTCCCCCCATCCTCCACCGTCCCCATTCCCCACTTCCCTTCCGGTGAAGTTGTCCGGCCTGTCGTCATTTGACCTCATAATGCCGCACTGCGGCTTTGGAATACGGTCCCATCTTCCATAATGGCCAAGATCTTGCATTCTGATGATGCGGAAACGCCTCTAGTTCTCGTGCTATCGGAGAGAGGGAACAGATCGGATACTTTTCTTTTAGGTCATAGTAATTTTCACTCCCGAAAACCTAAACATATTGTGAATTCTCTGTAGATCTTGATACGCATTAACCGAAATTTGAAATCATTGGAAGGAAGCAAGGGCACAGGTAGAAATCTCAATTACTTGTAAGTGGAAAACTTGCTTTCCCTACATCAAACGCCGAGAAAATGGAAAAGGGAGAGAAGAATTCATTATAACCGTTGGCTTGAAATTACTCCCAGGACCCAAATAGTTGTAGCTAGGGTTTCAAACTAGGGAGGATCAAAACTGGATTTGGAGCGAGATTGAAATTTCCGCATCTTACGATGGCGATTACTTGGATCGAGTTCAAGGTTGGGGTAATCGGTCTTCAAGCATAGTATGCAATGAGACTCGGTCGGTCCAACCAAGTTGATCCTTCTTGAGCACATCATCGATCAGGAAGGTGGAGGTTGCCTCTGAATACCGTGGCCGGAGACATGTTCACCATCAGTGGAGAGGGGGAGCTTCAAGCTTATGCAAAAACTCTCCTCCATCACTAAGAATTTGCCTGCCATGCATGACCCTTTGAATTGAATGCAATATGAAGGGTTTCATCTTTTTTCCTGAAAAGAGTCGACAGAAGCTCCTACTGGACAGTCTGTCAAGTATGTGTCTGTACACGATACATAAGAGCGGGACTGTGCATCGAGGGTGATGGTCGATTTGATGCGTATGGTTTTTCTTCTCCCGCATCGCGATGTATTTCATATGCCAAAGAGTTGTTTGAAGACATTTAGTCGATTATTCTAATACTGCATTTGCCCTCTTGTTTGACATGTCAATTCACATTAATATATGTTTGTTAGTACCAGTAGGGTGTAAAGATCAATATAGAACATGATTTTTAAAATAGGACTGAGTCGAGACCGGTATAGGTATGAGTTAATGAATTGAACCAGNATATAGAACATGATTTTTAAAATAGGACTGAGCCGAGACCGGTATAGGTATGAGTTCATGAATTGAACCGGGGTTCAATGGGTTGAACTGCACATATAATAAATAATATTATAATTTAAATATAATTTATAC
>CXYZ01007961.1:1132038-1144660 GCA_900006705.1 Sonneratia caseolaris
GAACTACTAATGAGACTCCAATACGCATAGATGTGTATTCTTCCAAGCTGCATTTTCCGCCATATTGCCACGAACAATTTGCCTCGCTTTACACTTGTGCACATCGCGATGATGTCAAGTTGCACCCTAGTTCCATATCGAGCCATTCATTCCCTCTCAGTTTTGGTCCAAGGATGAAAGGTGTTCTACTAAAGTCCACCATCACTTCGGTTCGAGCATACTGTCACGTGTAACCTCTCCAGTGCGGTTTCGAGCCGAGGAGTTGCAGAGCTCAGGAGGGGCGTCAATGGAGGATTCCTCAGAGAGGGGGAGGGAGAATGGAATGGAGAAGACGGCCGTAGAGCAAATTTGCAGGAAAAAGGAGTTAGTTCAATCCATTCCAACGACCTTTGGGATGTTGATACACCAAGCTCTTGATCCATCAAAGCGATGAGGCGTCCATTCCGAGATTTTTCCAGCAATTTGCTCTGATGAGGATCTAAGGGCAAGGGTGGGTGACATACAGTAAAGGAGCCTCCTTGATTGTGGCTGTGGCCGATCCATTATGCACCGTCCTACCTCCTTAGGGCCATTATTCCTGCACATGTTAGTGCCGGCTATCGATGCATTCGTTAACACTTCCAGCACGCACAAACATCTCAGTAAAGTGTCGATAGATAGGCAGATGGGTCTGTCCACTAGGGAGCTGGGTAGCCAAAGAAAAAAAGGTTTAACAATCGAAAACCGTGAGGAGGGAAAGAAGTTGATTCGGGTCCCTCGATCTTTTTCGGGCCATATCAGTTTACACGAATCGACTCCAGCTGGGTTAACACTGTATACAATCAAATCAATTGATTAAGCTGTGGCCCAGAAAGTGACGGGATCCGACTTGCAGAGGACGTGGTATGGGATAAGCAGATTCATTCCTCCCTTTTTAAGTATATCAGCTATAAAGAATTGATTTAATATAATAATATTATATCAATTTAATAATTAAAATATTATAAATTTAATTTTTATTATAAAATTTTTTATACACATATATTCTTATTTTATTCAACCTCATCCTCTAATATTTAATGAAAAAAAAAGAAACTGCGAAATGGGGTTTGAGATCCGGAAGCGAAAACTCAGAGAGCAAGCAAGAAGGCAGTTTCTGCAAACACAGAAAACGACAAAAGGAGGACGAAAATGGGCAGTAGACAAAATCTCAACTACAGTAGCCCTGTTGAAAAGTCTAAGGGCCCGAATGAGTATACGGTTATTTTAATGCGATAATAAATTCAAAAGTAAAAAAAAGGATAAAATTATAAAAATATAAATTATTTCTCCACTCTATTGTCATTTTTTGTATATAAGCTGATATAAGATGGAAATGAATTATTATTCATCAGCTAGTGAAAAAGAGAGAGAGAAAATAATAAAATAATCGAAATTCATATAGTTTGTCGCAGACAGCAAAGCATTTTCTTTTTTTTTTTTTACTATGGGGGGTATTTTTCTCCAATAAAAAAGAGAATTACAGGGGGAAAAAAGAAAAGGAAAAAGAAAAAGAAAAAGGAAATAATGTTCTTCGGAATGCTCTCTCTCACTATGTGAATTTTCTCTCTCTTCTCCAGGCAGTGGGCATGATTCCTTGGCGTGTTCCTCTACCACCGAGCACCCTCTCCCATCACTCTCGTGCGCTGACCCAGAGCAGCTCTTAACCTGCGCCCTCTCCGCCTCTTATCCTTCACGCCCAACCAAACCAGCACCCCCTTCCAATCTCAAAACCCAAGGCGCCCTTTTGGGGAGCCCTCGAGACCCAGACAGCTCTCGATCGGAGGCAGAGTTTTAAGGAGACCGAGCCGGGGGCGGGGTCTGGATCCATGAGAGATGTGGGATGCTAGAGTTATCCATGAGTCTGCTTTCTTCATGTTGGAACCCGCTGGGTTACAATGATGGTGGTAGTGGCGGTAGTCGCGCCAGTTCCAGTTCCTTCTCAAGGGAAGGTAAGGACGGGCTGCTCTGGTTCCGGGACATCGGTAAATATGCCGCTGGCGAGTTTTCTATGGCGTTCGTTCAGGCAAATCAGGTCCTTGAGGACCAGAGTCAAATTGAATCCGGTCAATTTGGGACCTTCGTAGGGGTTTATGATGGGCATGGTGGCCCTGAAGCTGCCCGCTACGTTTGTGACAATCTGTTCAGGAATTTTCAAGGTTTGTTCGTTTTTATGTGGTCCCCATGTGTTGTTCTGTTTATCTTTTGGGTCTGATTGGTGGGCGCTGTTCTGGCTCTCTTTGATTTTTGTGGCTCAGAGATCAGACACGTGATTTGGTGAACTCTGGTGTTAGAAGTGATTTTCTTTTCTTTTCCTCGGTCATTTCCACTTTTAATGGATGTTGGTTAATTCATCTCTTTATAAAGATTCTTGCTTTTGATTTGGGCCTCCCTGTGAAGGTAGTAGATTTGTAGGTTGAGGATTCTATGGTGAATAGTTATATGGGAACTAAAATCTCGTTCCTTATTGGTGTGTTTGGGATGCCTTATCATTTATTTCCCGGATTTTTCTTCTCCCACACGCCACCACCACCACCACCCCCCCACACCCCTTTTTCTGAGAGTTCCATGCGTGTAATCAGCGATCAGTTTAGACTGATCACAGTTTCTCTAATTTAAGCTACTAATTTTGAACCAATGTGCAGAGAAGTGCTTGTGCTTTCGAGTCAAATGGGGTTCTGTGAATTATTTTTCTATCCCCTTCAATAAACCTGCTGGCTTTCAGCTCATTGCAGGTGTTAATCAGGAATTTCCTCATCCTGCTCGATCTATTGAATGGATAATGCACGAAATTGTGATCTGCTGATTTTTGCTTGTACTTGTTGTTTGAAAGTTTTTTTTTATTCTTCTCTTATTGTAGTCAAGCAGAAGGAATATGAATTTTGCAGGATGTTTTAAATGTGTCTTTCTCCTTGATGTGATTTTCTTATTCTGTTTCTAATTCTCTGTCCCTTGCTCTGTGAAATAATCATAGTAATAGAGGGATGCCCTCTCATGTGGCCATTCTTAGGCTTTATGTTGGTGCAGCAATATCAGATGAGACGAAGGGAGTCATGACGAGCGAGACAATTCGCCAAGCCTTCCTCAAGACTGAAGAAGGGTTTACTTCCATTGTTTCAAATGTATGGAGGACTAGACCAAATATGGCAACTGTTGGGTCATGCTGTCTTGTTGGAGTTATCAGTGATAGGACTCTCTTTATAGCAAACCTTGGAGATTCCCGGGTCGTCCTGGGAAAGAAGGTGGGCAACACAGGAGTAATTGCTGCTATACAACTATCAGCGGAGCACAATGTGAATATTGAGTCTGTGAGACAAGAAATTAAGGAGCTGCACCCTAATGACCCACAAATCGTTGTCCTTAGGCATGGAGTTTGGAGGGTGAAGGGCGTAATTCAGGTATGTTTCTAAAGTCATTTCTGCCCGAGAATGGAATGCAACATGTGCATTTGTCAAGTGGCAATAATATTCCATATATTGCTTAGATGGATTCCATGATTGCTCAAGCTACTCTGACATAAAAAAGATGATAGAATATTCTGGACTACACCTAGAGATTAGATTGAAACTGGGGTGAGATAGAGTCCACGGTGAGTTCAAAGATAGAATCAAGGAATCTGAAAGGAAATGTGAATTTGATAGTAGGAGATTAATTTGTTAAAGGTTGAAATTTGGTATCATGCTGTTTCTTATTCACTGGATTTCATAATGATAAAATTCCTGATTCCTCAAAGTTAATAAGATGGGTACAGCCATTTCTGAATTCTGAATTTTATCTTTACTTGGATTGATGACAAAATTTGGACTGATCTAGGTTCTGTGTGTGCAAATCAAATTTCCGTGCATTCATTTTGGGGGAAGATGATGGCTGATGATCATAGTGAAACAAATATCTCTCCTTTTCCAGAAAATTTAACTTTTTATTTGGTAATAGCCATTGCAGAGAGAAAACATATCATATCCTGGAACCAGAACTCAATTGGATCCTGAAGATTGGTTACATGGGTTCTGCTAAATTTTCCAGCTTTCTTTTTATTGTTTCTTACTATTTTCTCAAAATCAGAGCTTGATGAGCCTTTAGAGAGGGGTATGTCAGGGGTTTGCAAAGTTTTCCTGCTTTCTTTTTTTCATCTTTTTTTTATAAAGATTTAGAGGAAAAAGAAATTTCTAGTGGTTGGTTGAAATTTTACTAATTTGGCCTTGCATCTTATGAGAGAAATTTTTGGACATATTTATAAAGGTGTGAAACTGGGAACTGAATAATTTCTTCATAACAAGTTTTTCCGTCTTCAATTACTCTATTGCATTCTGAAAAGCTCCATATTTTTTTGCCTTATTAATTTTTTACCTGATTGCAGGTTTCCAGATCGATTGGGGATGTGTATTTGAAAGATTCTCAGTTTAATAGAGAACCAATAAACTCAAAGTTTCGACTTCCTGAGTCATTTGCCATACCTCTGTTGTCTGCCAACCCAGCCATCATTTCTCATCCTCTTCACCCGAATGATTCTTTCCTCATATTTGCATCTGATGGTCTATGGGAACACCTGACTAATGAGAGGGCCGTGGAGATTGTGCACAGCAACCCTCGGGCAGTAAGAACCTACATTTTGTATACTCCTTTTATCTCTATTTAAAGCAATTTCTGTGGTAAATACTCATTCATAAGGTCCATCTTGGACTCTTTGCAGCAAATTGGATTTGCTTCTCATCTTTTCTAATATCATGACTTCAGTATGTCCCTGCTGCTTGTAGAATTTCTGAATTTGTCACTTTATGCTAGTCCATGTAAGGTTAAACTGACACTGTTTAAGGAAATTTGGACTAGGTCTTGTCTTAGGGTTTTATTTATTTATTTATATGTTGATACGTTTTATCTTACATATTTTGCGTTATTTAGTTCTTGCAATCTAAGGTTTTTAGCTTGGATTATGTGCGACTGTAAGCTTGATCTAGTCTGGAACAATCTTTTTTAGACCAATTTTGTCGTTGCTGTTGGTCACTCTGGGTTCCAATGCAACTACCGTGGAAACAACACTAATCAGCATGGCTAGGATCAAGTTGGGTGGATTTTTTTCATTGGGTCGTTCTGAACAACATATGATTGTTAAGCAACCGACAGTACTGTAATGTAACCAATATAACAATTGACAGTGATTGCTTGATTATACAATAAATGATAATGACTAAATGAAAAGAAAGATACTTTATTTATCATTCAGAAAAAAAGAAAAGAAAGATATGTGATGGCTGAAGGAATTTCTTTAGGTTGGACATTGGGTAGAATATCTCCTTATTGTGATTTGCAGTGTGTGACAGGATGAGAAAGTAACTGGGAATTTATTTGCACGTTAATAGTTTCAGTATCGTTTTCTTGCATACATACCCTGCAAAATAAGCAGTCTGTAATGCCCTAACCATGTTTGGTAATATACTTGCAGGGAAGCGCGAAGAGGCTGGTAAAAGCGGCTCTTCAGGAGGCAGCGAGGAAGCGGGAGATGCGGTACTCTGACCTCAGGAAGATTGACAAGAAGGTACGGCGCCATTTTCATGACGACATAACTGCCATTGTTTTATTCTTGAACCATGACCTATTATCCAGGGGCTCCGTCCAGGACCCCCCGCTCTCAGTGCGGTGCGCCCTTGAGCACTAATTTTCATTTTATTTGTCAAGAAAACTGTCATTTATCATCCCTTATGGGAGAAACCGACCAGTAGTACCAGAAGGGGGGGAAAAGAGAGGAGAGATTTCATACAACATTGTTTAGAGGAGAGGGATTCTTTGTTTTCCCTTTTTTATTTTGAGTGTGAGACAAATGTAATACCCTTTGAATTCAAGAAGATAATCTAAAAATGCATGTTCTACTTAGATTCTTCAGTGAACAGATTGACTTTCCATTTTTTTTTATTCTGCCTTGAAAGATTATGCGTCTTACTAACCAGAGGGAAAAGATGGTTAGTCAGAATTCCCGGTCCCTTATGAGGGTCTTCCATGGCAGGGAGGAGATGTCTGTTGGACCAGCGTGATTACTTGCATTCGCCCATTTGGCTTTGTTCTCCGCCATAAAATTACTATTCCTAGTCACATAATTAAGAGAGCAGGAATCAAAAAGGTTCAAAAGTCTTAAGTGCAAAGCCGGGTGACTCGGCTAGCTGGGGGTACGCATAAAAAATCTCTTCGATTGGAGAGTATCCATCAGGTCTTTGGCATTGCTGTGGAGTTGGGGGATGTTGTTTTTCATCTTACACGCAAATTCCACAGCCTTAATCAATCCCTCCAATTCCCGTTGCACGGTGGCAGTAGCAGCAGAGTACAAGGACTTTGCAGCCAGCATGGAATCAAATTGATTGGTGCATTTTATTCGTGCTCTCGAACTTGAATCATATTGGATCGTGGATGAAAGAGAAGCAGTGGTCAGGAGTTGAAATTAACCTACAAATTTGATTTAGCTTCAAAGGGAGGAATTGAATACAAGATTAAGAAAAAAAAAGACTCCGTTGCCGTAGATTGAACCCGGTTCTCCACCCAGAGCCTATCTATCAACCAATTAATAACGCACCTTTTGATTTCAGAAGTGGATTTCTGGAAAACCGTAATGATCTTCAGCAATGATCTTTTCAATAGGATCCCATATTATTGATGAGACAATCTTTTTCTCAAAGTAAAGATTTCTTAGATCACTCATCCTCAAATTGTGACATAACAGTTTTTTCTTTGCCTCTCATTTCTTTTCTATTACATGAGCACTCGACAGAACTATCGAGTAGGATGACACATTCACCACCCAATTACTCGTACTCGTACTGGCTGATCTCAAGGCCAAGCTTGTCTGTAACGAGTCAAACTTCGCATTTGCTCTCTGGGATTCTCTCATCGAGGGTCCAACTTGCCGTCTCTTCACCTCACGACTCTTTGCTGCAGCTTTGCAGATGATTTCCCGAGTTGATTTCAGCAGTTGCTTCTCTCATCCAGCCCTCTCTTTCTACTAGCTTGTTTCCTTCAATAACTGCCAATGCTTCAAACTACATCTGCATAAAAGGCTTTTGCATCTCCTCTCTGCTCCTCCTTCCGTTTATCCTTTAGCATTCCTCGGGATGGCTCCAATTCCTGCAGTTTTCTGTTGATGGATAGAAGGTTCTGTCGTAATTCACTTCAATGATTCATTCTTCCGGTTTTTCCCTTACTGCAGCTTCTGCCCTCACTTTAGATATCCTTCAGAACCCTACATTGCACATACCAGTAATCCAACTAGCATCCGTGAATCCTTTTAAAGGAGAACAATACCAACTATAACATAATCTTGATAACACCATCCGTAATTCAAAGTTCTTACAGTTACTTAAGGATCATGGATTGCATGGAAATGTTGGGGCCTGGGGTTGCTCATACATCTCTACTCTTAAACACTCTTAACTGCAAATTCTATGTCAGGCCTTTTACATATCATTGCATACATAAGTCACACGATAATTTGTCAATATTCTACTAGTGCCATAGAATTTCTGTCTCATTTAATTCTAAAATTTCCAAATGCTTCAACCATCATCTGCGAGCAGCAACTATTTGCAATTAAATCACTTGCACAATAGCCTCACCAGGATTCCCCTCCTAACCTGCCCAATTGGGCCATCCTCCTGAACTCCCCATTCATTCTCTCTTCACACCTTGTGACTCAAAGATGCTGCAGTGTACAAGGGAAAGCTTTGTGACACCAAAGTTACTTTCCTTATCATTCTTCTTCCTCTCAGATAAGAAATCCTCTAAATTTGGCCTATAAAAAAATAAGCTCGATCATTTATAAAGGACATAAAATAGAGCTGTATAAAAGAGCACTTTATGTGTTGGTTGCTTTGGCTTGATAGGCTTGCCACTAAAGATAGGCTCCTCATGCGCTCATCCCTTACCAATTGGATTTATTTGACTTTTATCTCATAACTAGAGGAATCTGGCGAAGGGTGCATGGAGGCAAGTAGAGGAGTGGACCTCTGAAGTGACGTCGGATAATCTCTCAAAGGGGTCCGTCTTTGGATAAAACAATAATAAATTTGGTACGATGCAAGTATATTTACATAATCTGGGTCAAAAGGAATGGTCCAATGTTTAGAGGTCGGCATGATGAAGGAACCTGCCAGGTCTGGAGTACAGTTGATACTGTCCAGCTCAAGTTGTTTGCTTGGCCTAAACTTTAGGAATAAGCTGCGGGCTTCTTCTTTGGCTGGGCACATGGGTCTTGGATGTATTGGAACAAGATTTTTATGGACTTTTACGTGGTGTATAGACAGCTTTGCGTCAATGAAGATTACCACTTTCAAAGAAAACAGGAGTGCAGTGGATCCACCGGGACTATTGTATCGGTGGAGCAAGTACATATCAGACATAGCTTTCTAGACTGCAATGTGCATCAACTAAGCAATCAATAGACTGCTCAGAGCTCAGTGCATGATCATCGTCTAGTAACACTACTAGAAGATGATTATGATGTAGTAGTAGTGATAATACCAGAAAACAAAAATAGAATTAAGTAGCCCTTGGCATGTTAGAGAAGAAAATTACTTCGAAACTCAGTTTCCATTTAAATTCCAGAAGTTCGGAAACTACGAGGAAAGAGATCAGAACTTTATAGGAAGGGAAGGAGATGATGTCGCAGGGCATTATTCACTGCGCTGGGCGATTAGTGCTGAGGCGGAGCGGCTCAACTTTCCTGCAGAAAATCTGTGTCTCTTCCAATTAGGAGCTTGAGAAGAAAATTTAGAGCCCTGGAAGTCCCTGGGATAATGAGCCCCTTATTGGAGCCCATACTTCATTTAATTGTATGAAGAGAGGAACTCAGGACTGTTCTTCCAGAGATTTTTGCCCAAACTTGAGAGGCCGTATCGTGCCTTGATTATGGTTTAACTAGACCAATGCCATCGTAAGTATCAAGGGTAACATGGGGAATAGTCGGGGTCCTTTGGGACCCAGGATTGGGTGGGTGAATCTTGACTCACTCGTTCCAATTTTGGACCTTCGGGACTCATAGGCTTTCCGTTTTGGGGGACAGTGGTGCGTCTTTGGTCAGGTGGTGGCTCCCTTGTCATCTGTGATTCATTCATATCGTAATAATATCCACCAGTGTCCAGCAGCATATTTGGGAGCTTCGTTGATGGAACCAAATTGTCGATCCTCGTTCTCATCTATAGGAGAATAAAGGGACGTCAAAGTTTCATCCATAGAGATTAAATTTGAAAACCCCTTGATTTGAGAGACGACGAGAAGTTTTGCTGCATGGCATGGTTCTGTGCTTGGATCAAACCAGAAGCTCGCTTTCGCCACGACAGCCTAAAGCTGCATGACGTAAAGACCCCAACCACACTTGGGGCCCAATCGTGGAGCCGCCTGCCGAGTCCCGACCAACTATTTCCATTCAAAGCGCAGGTTATCTTGTAAGGTTTCGATTATCAGAACTTAACGATTTAAGTACATCTCTACATCAACTCCCTTGCAAGTGTGGCCTTCGACTAGGAACCCTTCCCAGGAGATTCCAGGAGCCATGTTACATTTCCCCGATGCCGAACGGGACTGGAAGATCATCTAATGATGATATGGATCGAACACATGGTGACATGGATGAACTGGAGACTCTTGAATTGCTCCTTTTTCAACAGCAAATGCTCTCATCCTTCGTTAACAGTACTTAACACTCCTACTTAAGATTAAACGCCCCCCACACTCGATTTGATTTTCTTCCCCCTCCAATTCTCCTTACGGTCGCCATTTTCTAGTAGTGAGTCCCATCCATCTCAGACATTTTAATAGTATGAAAATTATATTAGAAATCATAAAAGTTAGTCCTTTTATAATTGAGTTTCAACAGTTTTAAAATGTACAATTTAATCATAAATATTTAGTTCTATTATATCGTTAAATTCTTTTCGTTAATCGCTGTTAAACACGTATAAATGCAGTTTATTAATGCCCACGTTGCGTGACACATGAGCAACTCGGTGTCACGTCGTCATGCCTCGTCAACAAATTCGGTGCCATGTCAACATATTTTCACCGCATCACGGTAACATATAAGTATATAAACTACCATGTCATCAAATAATTTGCACGTCAACACATTTGTTACGTAAATTAATGGATATGACTTAATATTGTGAAGGAAATCAATATACAACATCGATTATGACATTTTGAAAATTTTAAAATCCAATTAAAAAAAATCAAACTTCTACTACTTTTAATATAATTTTACCTTTTAATAGTATTAATGATATTGTTTTTATTAATGAAAAATGTAAAAATTAGAAATAAGAACATAGTAATCAATTCATTAATATTTTTATGATTTTTAATGTCCATTAGGATGAACCACTTCCCTCGAAGCTCTTTTGGTACTGCAACCGCTTGCTATTCCCTAGTTAGAGGTAGATCTAATCTCTCGTGCTAACCAAATAAGGGTTTTTGGTTTTTAGTATCTCTTAATTTCAAGGGGCAGACCGACTCCGTTCTGACTCGACGTCGCCGCTCTAGCACCCACTTTCCCCTTGTGAAAGATTCACCACGTGACTCATTCATCATATTGTCTATGACGTCTATACTTTTTGAAATATCTACTCTCTCTCACTCTTATTTTATTTTTAAGTTCTCATAATTATATATAAGAAATGGCTCGATATCGAATTCCAATTGGATGAGACGTGCCGCCGGAGGCCAAATCGGTTCCTCCGAGAAGGCACGTGACTTCAAACGAGAATCGACAAAAGCAACCACCTAGCTGGCAAGAAACCTTAATTAGCAGTACATATAATGGATCCTGCGGTGCCAAGAGTCAATGGCTCAAGAAATTTCCCATCTTTTCTTTTCTGTCGGCAAGTGAATTAACCCAATCTTCTAAAGATGATGATATCTCGGTGGGCATTTCAAGTGACTCGTGACAAATGGGACAAAGCAGAAGCTAATGAACTTGTCAAACTCGACCACTTGCGAAGTTCTTTATCTCAAAATTTCTGCCAGAAAGTACCTAAACGAATGATAAAGAAAGTGACTCTACATGTAAATATATATATTTATATATGTNAACGAATGATAAAGAAAGTGACTCTACATGTACATATATATATATATCTATATGTCAAGGATCAATGTATCGAGACAATATCAAGGTGGTGAGATTTAAGCTAAAAAATAACAAGCCTTTCTTTTTCAGGTTCTTTAAAGTTCTTTGACGGATCATCACTCGAATTTCGCTACCCGATGGGTTAGCTCCTTCATCTCGGCACAACCCTAGGATTCAGTGGTGAAAACAATCTGGGTCGGGTGATTTTTTTTGCACAAATTGTCGGGTCCCGACTTTTTATGGCCAGTTCTTCCGAGGGAAAGAGTCGTGCCAAAACGATACAAGGAAATAAAAACCCGCCCACTACTGGTTCGGTTTTTTCGGCTAGTGTTTTGGGGCTCCGACTTAGAATACACAAAATGCAATTAAAGAATTATTATCTAAAAATAATTAGGGAACACAATTAGTTATGGACAATCATAAAATAATTGAGAGTGTTTCTTGTAAAATTTATAATATAAGATTAATCGATGTTAATATTAAGAGTATAATTAAGGAGATGAGTAATGAAAGTGAATATTAAGTATATGTCATAACTAATGAAAATATATTATTAAATATAATTATGAAATTGGCGGCCCAATTTTATCGGATGTTTTTTTTTAACTAAAAAATCACCCAAATTTAATCAAGGGCCCCCGAAAACTTCGTTTTTTCGGGTTGATCTCGGTCCGATTTTTAGGTTTTCGATTTTTCATCATTTTTCTTTCACCCGTACTGGGTTGTGACGGTTACGGAAGGGCTGATGTGCCACGTTCATTGTTCCTGTACCGATAATGACTTCACACAACGCATTCAACACCGCTGCATTATGAATGATCTTACGATCTCTGGGTTTTCCATGCTCTTAAAAATGTATCACTGGATGGCTCTTTGTTTTTTTTTTCCCCCCTAATAACGGGCTTCACCGAGCAGAGCACTAGAATATATCCAACTTGCTATTGAATTTGATGGCTAAAAGGAGTCTGTGAGTCTAAGATCTTGATTCTGATCCTGCTGGGAGGGGACTAGCTCTAGCTGGAACTTGATTGGAAAACTGCTGGGGTTGATAGGATTGCACGAGCAAAGTAATCCCAAGATTGAAAATGACTCCCACCCACCAACCAACCAGTGCGGATTCGGCTTCTCAAAATATTTGTCTAGAAGATATGATCAAAGAGGGTTCTTACTTACCACTTAATACACTGGATCAATTCGACAATGTATTATTCAATGTTCAACAGATTTCTTAGTACGTATGATGCATTTCACCCAAAAAAAAACCCGACATGAAAAAATATATATAACAAGTAAAAACTTTTAAAAAATGAAATGAAATTGCATTTAGATGGATAGGAATCATTCCAAAATGGATCCCAACGATTTGATCTTACTGAAATTCTTCCCAAAGCTCCAAATTGTTGTTGTGACACAGGAGTTGGCAAATTTAAAAGGTAACGTGCATAAAGGGTATAGTTTTACTACTTTCAACTACTTGATTTTCATGTATCCATTTCCTTTTAT